>OZ024889.1:49194801-49247301 GCA_964017195.1 Siderastrea radians | reverse complement strand
CATCCTGAAGAAGAAACCACCTCCTGAAACTACACCATCCCCAGAAGAGTTAGTTGGAATGTTCTTTAAATGGGCCGACCCTTCAAACTCAGATAGCGGTTTCGCAGTTTTACCATATATCAAAGGTCTAACAGAACCACTCTCAAGACTACTCAGAAATAACGGAATCCGAACCACAAGAAGACCCCTGAAAACCCTACAACAGGATATTTGTTTCCCCCAAGTCAAGACCACCGGTTGGTCAACAAACAAATGTTGTTTACAAGATTCCGTGTGCCGACTGTCCGTGGAGTTATATTGGAGAGACTGGAAGGTGCTTAAAAACAAGAGTGAAGGAACATACTAGAGACACAAAAGCCTTTAAAAAAGGTTCCAACGTTGCAACACACGCATGGTTGAACGACCACTCCATTGACTTTAAGTGCTCATGTAATCGACAAGGGAAATTTCCGCGGGCTATCTCTAAAATAGGGAACGGGGAATCAAGGAACGGGGAACGGGGAACGGGGAACGGGGAACGGGGAATCTCTAAAATAGGGAATATCTAAAACAGGGAATCTCTAAAATAGGGAATCTCTAAAATGGGGAATCTCTAAAATAGGGAATCTCTAAAACGGGGAATCTCTAAAGTAGGGAATCTCTAAAACGGGGAATCTCTAAAATAGGGAATCTCTAAAACGGGGAATCTCTAAAATAGGGAATCTCTAAAATAGGGAATCTCTAAAACGGGGAATCTCTAAAATAGGGAATCTCTAAAACGGGGAATCTCTAAAATAGGGAATCTCTAAAATAGGGAATCTCTAAAACGGGGAATCTCTAAAACAGGGAATCTCTAAAATAGGGAATCTCTAAAACGGGGAATCTCTAAAACGGGGAATCTCTAAAATAGGGAATCTCTAAAACGGGGAATCTCTAAAATAGGGAATCTCTAAAACGGGGAATCTCTAAAACGGGGAATCTCTAAAATAGGGAATCTCTAAATCCACAAGCCCGAACTAAAATCTCATGTCTGTTTTTCTCTCTACCATAATTTGGAAAGGATAGATAACCCAAGGGACACCATAAACGCGTTGCGTGACCAACTCGTCACACATCCCTTTAATAAGGCACCGTAATTGCAGATTGAAGAGAGGTATCTTTTTCGGTGTAATAAAATTGAGTGAACTGAAATAAATCACATCCTGCTGATTGTGATACAATTTATTTTTGTGTGTTGACTGCCGATACTACTTGCAACGCTTCTTTAAGTCTTATTCCACGCTCCAGTTTCTCATTACTCGGTCACCTGTATTTTGATTGAACTGGTTAGCATTTGTATTACAATAAGAAGATACTGCACAGCTAAGTCGCGGAAACGCACACAGGAACGTTGTTGGCCAGATTCCATCCCCACTTTCCTGTTTACCTTTCAAATAAAGAGTTTATGTTTGCTACACGTAGAAGAGAGTCAGAACACCTCGACTTCTCATTCTGAACAGTGCGTAAGGTATTTGATGCAAACTGACGGACCCGTGAGGAAACCGAAACTAAATAGGATCCAAACCCACCAATGGCAGTTCACGTTTGTAATGGGAATTCTTTGGATAATTTTTTCATGGCCAATCAAAGAAAACGTAATGATAACTTTGTACAAGTGGCATCGGAACGGCGCGCAGCACTGTAACAGAAAAGCGCTGCTTTGATTGCGAATTGCCGAGTCGACCAAGCCGTGTTCCACCGTGGAAAGGTAAGCAAACATCACCACCCGTGATACCCTGCTAACAGAGACTTTTCGTTTTGTATTCACGATAAACAAAAGAACTAAGCGAAATACGAGAGACGCGAACATCATCATACATGCTAAGAAAACTTTCCAGAAAGAAACACTCTGCTAGCAGGGTATACCTATAAACTGTAAACTGTTAAGCACGTTTTCGAATTTTCATATGAACGGTAACAATACCTATGTTATATTATTTTACTGTAAGCAAACGAAAAAAATGTACAACAGCCTCATTTTACCAATAACTAATAAAGGAGCCATTTACGCTGGCTTTGCGCCTCGAGCCAACAACATGTGACTGTGATGTCGTGACCTTTTACGTCTCGACTGTGATGGCGTGACTTTTGACATCTTGAGCCAAAAACATGTTGCGTTTTGAGAGGTGACTGTTACTGTCTAGACTTGTTCCAGATATACCTTATTTTTACTTATTTTCGCGCGTCTTAATTTTAGCGAATTGAAAAAAAAATTGAGAAATTAAAGGCCAGCACAAAAAATCCTCTCAAAATTTACACACGTAGAATGTAATACACTCGTGAGAAATTTACATAATCAAACATATGAATCAATAAATGTAAGAGCGATTTTCGTTTGACCTTGAAGTAACTACGTGCGAACAAACAACAAAGGAATCAAACAATGGCAATTTAATTTAATTGGTTTAGAGAACAGACACAAACGCATACGGCTTTTGGTTGGTTTAGCGAACATCAAGCATTTTCCACCTAGTAAAGAGCTTTCATGTACCTTTGTATTCAGCAATACGATTGCACAATGGAACAATGCTTTACCCATATTAGGGTTCTCTTCAGCGGTAAAGGAACGAGGTCTTGTTTTCACATTTTTAACTAGTGGCTGATGAAACAAATAACGAACGCTTACGGAAACACTTTTTCAAGGTCAAACGAAAATCGCTCTTATATTTATTGATTCATATGTTTGATTATGTAAATTTCTCACGAGTGTATTACATTCTGCGTGTGTAAATTTTGAGAGGATTTTTTGTGCTGGCCTTTAATTTCTCAATTTTTTTTTTCAATTCGCTAAAATTAAGACGCGCGAAAATAAGTAAAAATAAGGTATATCTGGAACAAGTCTAGACAATAACAGTCACCTCTCAAAACGCAACATGTTTTTGGCTCAAGATGTCAAAAATCACGCCATCACAGTCGAGACGTAAAAGGTCACGACATCACAGTCACATGTTGTTGGCTCGAGGCGCAAAGCCAGCGTAAATGGCTCCTTTATTAGTTATTGGTAAAATGAGGCTGTTGTACATTTTTTTCGTTTGCTTACAGTAAAATAATATAACATAGGTATTGTTACCGTTCATATGAAAATTCGAAAACGTGCTTAACAGTTTACAGTTTATAGGTATACCCTGCTAGCAGAGTGTTTCTTTCTGGAAAGTTTTCTTAGCATGTATGATGATGTTCGCGTCTCTCGTATTTCGCTTAGTTCTTTTGTTTATCGTGAATACAAAACGAAAAGTCTCTGTTAGCAGGGTATCACGGGTGGTGATGTTTGCTTACCTTTCCACGGTGGAACACGGCTTGGTCGACTCGGCAATTCGCAATCAAAGCAGCGCTTTTCTGTTACAGTGCTGCGCGCCGTTCCGATGCCACTTGTACAAAGTTATCATTACGTTTTCTTTGATTGGCCATGAAAAAATTATCCAAAGAATTCCCATTACAAACGTGAACTGCCATTGGTGGGTTTGGATCCTATTTAGTTTCGGTTTCCTCACGGGTCCGTCAGTTTGCATCAAATACCTTACGCACTGTTCAGAATGAGAAGTCGAGGTGTTCTGACTCTCTTCTACGTGTAGCAAACATAAACTCTTTATTTGAAAGGTAAACAGGAAAGTGGGGATGGAATCTGGCCAACAACGTTCCTGTGTGCGTTTCCGCGACTTAGCTGTGCAGTATCTTCTTATTGTAATACAAATGCTAACCAGTTCAATCAAAATACAGGTGACCGAGTAATGAGAAACTGGAGCGTGGAATAAGACTTAAAGAAGCGTTGCAAGTAGTATCGGCAGTCAACACACAAAAATAAATTGTATCACAATCAGCAGGATGTGATTTATTTCAGTTCACTCAATTTTATTACACCGAAAAAGATACCTCTCTTCAATCTGCAATTACGGTGCCTTATTAAAGGGATGTGTGACGAGTTGGTCACGCAACGCGTTTATGGGGTCCCTTGGGTTATCTATCCTTTCCAAATTATGGTAGAGAGAAAAACAGACATGAGATTTTAGTTCGGGCTTGTGGATTTAGAGATTCCCTATTTTAGAGATTCCCCGTTTTAGAGATTCCCCGTTTTAGAGATTCCCTATTTTAGAGATTCCCTATTTTAGAGATTCCCCGTTTTAGAGATTCCCTATTTTAGAGATTCCCCGTTTTAGAGATTCCCTATTTTAGAGATTCCCTATTTTAGAGATTCCCCGTTTTAGAGATTCCCTATTTTAGAGATTCCCCGTTTTAGAGATTCCCCGTTTTAGAGATTCCCCGTTTTAGAGATTCCCCGTTTTAGAGATTCCCCATTTTAGAGATTCCCTATTTTAGAGATTCCCTGTTTTAGAGATTCCCCGTTTTAGAGATTCCCCGTTCTCATTACGGTTTCGCGCCCCATGAACTGCGTCGCCCGAAAAATGTGGGGTATCCATGATGCTGTGCGTGCTCACGAAGCACGCCACCATTTTCGGTTCTCTTTGACTTCAATACCGAACATTCCCAAAAGGGATTTATACGGCTGTCCTTCCCGTCCGTGAAAAGACAATAGGAGTAATTGCTATTGTGGAAATGTGCGAAAAATGCTCCCACTTTCGATTAATGCTGGCTGTAGAGGAAATAAAAATTGTTCAACCAGAAACAGAAAACTTCGAGCGACCGCCGCGTGGGAATACACTTAAGCTTACACGAGTCATGTGGAAATCTATACAGACATCGATCATCTGCTGTTGTCTGTTTAAACGAAGAATTTTATTTACGTGTTTGATCGATCGTTTGCGTGTTTTCCTAATAGTTTATCCGTTTATTCTAACCCATTTAAAAAAATCTACGGACTTCACACGACATGTTCATACTGCTTCACGTTTATTTTAATTTCAGGTGTGAATTATTTTCAACAATAGAGGTTAAACCGCGATGGCTTTCCTAATTATGGGCATTGTTCCTCGATGAATAGGTCATTGATTCGAACACTGAGAGCAGAAGCAATGGTTATGACATTGATATACACTCGGGACTTGAATGATTGACAGTTTTGCATCTTGTTACGCATGCCCTGTACGTGTTTTTGGAAGCTAATTTGCATGTTCGATCGACGTGTTTCATGGGGCGCAAAACCGTAATGTTTAGAGATTCCCTATTTTAGAGATTCCCTATTTTAGAGATTCCCCGTTTTAGAGATTCCCTATTTAGAGATTCCCTATTTTAGAGATTCCCCGTTTTAGAGATTCCCTATTTTAGAGATTCCCCGTTTTAGAGATTCCCTATTTTAGAGATTCCCTATTTTAGAGATTCCCCGTTTTAGAGATTCCCTATTTTAGAGATTCCCCATTTTAGAGATTCCCTATTTTAGAGATTCCCCGTTTTAGAGATTCCCCGTTTTAGAGATTCCCTATTTTAGAGATTCCCTATTTTAGAGATTCCCCGTTTTAGAGATTCCCTATTTTAGAGATTCCCTATTTTAGAGATTCCCCGTTTTAGAGATTCCCTAGTTTTAGAGATTCCCCGTTTTAGAGATTCCCTATTTTAGAGATTCCCTATTTTAGAGATTCCCCGTTTTAGAGATTCCCTATTTTAGAGATTCCCCGTTTTAGAGATTCCCTATTTTAGAGATTCCCTATTTTAGAGATTCCCCGTTTTAGAGATTCCCTATTTTAGAGATTCCCCATTTTAGAGATTCCCTATTTTAGAGATTCCCTGTTTTAGATATTCCCTATTTTAGAGATTCCCCGTTCCCCGTTCCCCGTTCCCCGTTCCCCGTTCCTCGATTCCCCGTTCCCTATTTTAGAGATAGCCAATTTCCGCGTTAGAAAAACACTGGAATCCTGGCACACAGCAATTACAAGCGACGCAGACAGTAATGCGAAACAATTACCTAGACAATATTCAATTTTATTATGATCTTCTGATTAGCATTTTATTCCCACTAAAGTATTTTTATTGTTTTTTATTATAATTTCTCTTTTTCGCACTTTTTGTAGTATGTATTTTAATGTTCGCACTTTTTATTCATCACTTGTCAAAGATTGCAGACTGACAATCGAAAGCTCAAACTTTTAAATTTTTTAACCAGAGAACGCTCAAAATCTTATTATGTCTTACCCTGGTTACTCGTCCATTTTTAAACGAGGTTTTAAGCTTCTCATGATTCACAACAACATATTGAATTACGTTCAAACACGCATTTTTAAAACGTAAAAATTTATTACGTCCATATTTTTAGCTCTTTAGGCAAAACTGTGAAAAAAAAAACCACAATATTAACCTCCATAATATTTTTGTCTGTTGCAGGTTTAAAGTTTTAGAGTAGTTTTACAGTTGATCCACGTCACGCGTGAACGGAAACCTCAGCACGTGATCCGAGTCTTCAAATAAACAAGCTACTTTCAGTGACATAACGGAGATCACAAGGGAAATATTGAAGATCTCATTGAAATTTCCGAAAATGGCTTCTATCTTTGTAGAAGCAAGGGGTTGTGACGGGACAAATCTTTGTTTTATCGAGAGACCGCGTTATTTTCTGGGTTCGCTTACTCGTCAGTGGTTGTTTTAGACGACTAGAAGGAGGTGAAATTATGTCAATTATTTTGCTGACGCGTGATTCCTGTTTCAACCGAACGAGAACAAACCTTGGAGCTGAACGCTTGTGTAAGAACGGTAGCTCCGACGGAAGTGGACGAAAACCAAGATACATCTGCCGTGTCAAGCAATTACTGATGACAGTTTTTCCTAGTTGCGAGGTTGATTAAAGACAAAGCCGACGCTTCGTCCACAGTTAACCAAAGCGTAATGTGAGTCCAGTTTTTTGTATGGAGCTGAAATTCGATCCAAAATGTAAATGGTCAGTATTCCGTGCAAAATATCTAAAAAGCGAAATAGGTTTGAAGACCATTACCTGTTGTGTGTTTGCTGTGTTTTTGCCACTTTTCCGAGCTTCTGGAGGCCGTTTGGGACGATTTTCTGTTTAACGGTCGATGCGACATCTGTCAAAGTAAAGCCAGTACGTGACAAGACGTCGCTTCGACCGTTAAACAGAATATCGCCCCAAACGGCATCCAGCAGTTCGGAAAAGCGGTAAAGACACAGCAAACACACAAAGATAAGGTTTTTCAAACTCTATTTTGATTTTTAGGTATTTTCCACGGAAAACTGCCGATTATTTTCAATCGAATTTCAGCTCCATACAAACTCTCATATTACGCTTTGGTGACCTGTGCTTCGTCTATTGCATAACCTACTGCTCAACAATCTTTCGCGATTTTCCCATCCAAATATACCTAGGTTTCGCTAGTTTGAACAATTCAATAGATTCTACATGCAACGTCGTCTGAAAGTTTAGAAGGATAACTTCGTCCCCCTTGACTGAACGCCTGACATGTACTGAACGTTTCATGATGTCGAATGATATAATAAACAGTGAATAAACAGCGCCAGGAGTCGCACGAGCTGCTGTGGAGATCGCTTTCGGTCCCTGTCCAGTCAAATAACGATCAACTATTCGTCTTCTCGTTTCCTTGTGGAGAGGCCTACATGGCCTGTTCTTCCGACCTAAGGCATTAACATAACCAGGTCTGAACATTTCGAAAAATCTGTGACAGATTCGAAATCTCCTTTCGATTTTCGAAATCCCTCTCTGAATCTCAAGAAACACAAGGCGAATGCCCAAATATGGAGAACGTGACTCGTCACGTTGTTTTGAATTTTAGAGTTTCCGTTCACGCGTGACGTGGATCAACTGTAATTCATTATCGCGAAAAATATGCCGTTTTATAGCAGAGACGCTTATCAGCGACTCATCAACAGGAAAGCTGTAAATTGTCACGCAACGTGTTCTCCGTTCAAAACATCTGTTTGTCAGATATCGCTCGAATTTTCTCTTTAAGACAGGGATTTCTCCGTATATTTTATGAAATAAAACCCTCAAAAAATAAGCGATTAAAGTTTTTGTGCCGTTTAACTGAGCAGCATAAATTATTAGCGAGGTGAAGTGGCTTGCTAGATTTCCGCTAACTCTACTTTGCCATTTGCAGACCGGCGAGATAAAGCGAGATAAATGTAGATCACTTGCC
The DNA here is from genome assembly GCA_964017195.1 of Siderastrea radians. Lineage (NCBI taxonomy): Eukaryota > Metazoa > Cnidaria > Anthozoa > Scleractinia > Rhizangiidae > Siderastrea > Siderastrea radians. Next base: position 49,239,235 of record OZ024889.1, on the reverse strand, counting down.
GCTGCTGCTTGAAGTTTCGTTGTTCATCCTGCTCAGTCCTTGCTGGTTTGCGCCCGCGGTATTTAACAAGGCGGCTTCTCTTAAAAAATTGGCGCGCTTTTTAGTGTAATTTATGTCAAAGAGTCATTCCGCCAAAATTACATTCCGCATAATTATGCCATTCCGCAAGTCATGCCACATGCCATGCCACAAACTCATTCCTCCCTTTACCCTCACCGAAGATTTCTATGCAACAGTTCCGTGAACCGCTAATTGGAAATCACTGGACTGTAACAACATGTTGACAGTCGACAAAACGCAGTTTCTTGATCAGCATAAATATTTCGAGGCTAATAAGTTTTCAACCTGTGACATAAATTCGAACAGAATTATTCTCAGCCTTACGGTTTAATTAAAGTTTTTCTCAACTCTCTTGTGTTACGACCGAAGTCTGAATATTTTGTTGTAACGCGGCTGTTATACGGTAAACATGTAAATTGAAGTAAACAATGTAAATGTAAACAATGTAAATTTTGTCGAGGCCCAGCAAGGCTCGGTTACATTTGAATTTAGCGCATGCTCAACAGGGAAAGTCGAGGCGGCTGGCAGCGGTCCCTTCCTCTTCCCGACTTATCTAGGAAGATCGAAGGGCCTCTGCTCGCAGGGTATGTAATTGGTGAATAACAATCGTTAAATATATTTCTCATTCATTAACCTGTAACAAAGTTCTTTTGCAGTTGATCACGTGTCCAAATTCTTTAGGGATCTACAATTTCAAGCACTCTACGCTCTTCTATAGATTCTCTCATCACTTGAAGTACTAGGTACGGTATATATATTTACAACAATTGTATTGTGTTTCAATGTGCAATTGAGGTAATGAATTTGAAATATTAATACGCACCGTATATACTTCTAGGTTGTAGTTGTCCACCGGTCGAGAAAAAGGAACTTTTTATAAATAATTTTTTCCAAAAATTGCAGGTTATCCGTCATGATGCCTTGTTTCTAAAAGTTCTATTAAGATAGGAATCCTGATGTTTCTAGGCAACAGCGTTAGCCATGTGACGTCGGTCCAACGTGGGATATATCAATGAAGGCAGCTTCGCCTGAAGATGCTGGTCATACCTTCTGTGTTCTTTTTTTGAGCAGCGTTTGTTTGAAAAAGCAGCGTTTACTTAAAAATTATGTGCATATGGCCTCCGTTTGGGAACATTTCTTTTACAAGATTTGTCTCATGCACGACTCCCTTTGTTTCCTGTTCTTAGTTATATTGTAAGAAGCAAGTAATAGAATGCAACATTTCAAAACAAGTCCCGCGAGTATGATACACTAGATTGCGGAAAGTTTGGGTCGTCAACTGTGGGTGTTTCTTCGTTTCAGTAACTACAATCCATTGCCAAAACAACAGTAATTTCATAGGTAATCATACGAGTCGGTCTCCAAACCAAATATGCCGGATCCCAATAATAACTATTGTCATTAATAAGCATGTGACAATTGCACCTACCAATCGCTAAAATAACTAACTACACATATCGTTAATACAACTGCATTATTTGTCGCTTGCCAAATCTGTTCATCGCTAAACTGATGTCGATCGACCAAACCTCTTGTCGAGTCCGCTAGACAGCAACGACTTTCAAAAGTGCAACAAATTTGCGGCGACTCAGTTGACTTTTTCATCGTGCATTAATATGCACAACGGCGGTAAAAAGGAACTGAAACTGGGAAGTGGTAATATTATAACTGAAGATATCCACTTACCTGAAAAAGGTTTTCGTAAGTTTGGTTTTTGAACTGTTATTTCAAGCAGAGTATGAAAATATCGTGACTTTCCAAGTTTTGTTGTTAGCATGCTCAAAGGCATGCAAGCTTTTCCACGAATTCGGTTTTCCCGGGAAAAACCCCTTTACCATCATCCTTTGCACGGCATAAAAGATTACATCATTCATTTCAATTTTAGTCCGTTTCTTTTTTAAACAGAAATGAAAGACGACATTTTCGTTTACATGAACAATTCTGTATTTAACCTCTTGCACTATTATAAGAAAAAAAAAAGGATTTTTTCTATTTCTCGCTTACAATTTAAACTTAAAAAAATTTACATGCACAAAACTCAGGCGTGCATATCAAAGTAGTTGCTTTTTTTGTTTCTATTTATAACCGTCCCTGTAACACTCGCGTGAAAAAGGGGAAATATCACACCCAAGATGCAAGAAACAAGTTTGTCAGTATATTAGGACCATCTGAGTTGGTACATGTATTCACGTATGCAGTTTAATACTCATATTCTTACCGATCTTATAAAACTTAACTATGCGATGTTTATGTTGCGACGGACGATTCTAGAAAAGCTCTCAACTGTTAAGGCTGCACTGTTTATAGGCTTACACGAATGCCTGTTCCCTTGCGGTAGAATTCCATACCAATTTTAACCCCCTTAAATCTAATACACGCGCAAAGCTTTTATCTGCAAGGTTAATTTTGAAAGCAAAGGAAACACTTACAAATGTAAGAGTCGCAGACGTCAGGAAACGACATCACAATGTTCCTTTTAGCTCAAGGCCATGTTTACGCTACCGCATAACTTTTGTTTCAGAGCAAAAACCGTGACCATGATGGTGAAGACTTTTCAAGCCACTGCGATGTAAACAGTAATTGTGGAAAATTCTTTATGTCTATTTGAATGCATGGATTGAGTATAAGATCGGGTACAAAATTGCAAGCTCTCCGGGAGAAAGAGTGGAGGGAACACTCTTCTTTTGGCTTTAAAGGGGACGTGGCGCTGGATACAGACTGGTTTTCAGGATCTTCTGTTTCAAACAGGGTGTGTAAAAAAGGTGCCCATGCAAAGAAGAAAATTATAACCGCAATGCCATCACTAGCCTTTGTTACGTCAAAAAAAGAAGTACTGTCTTGAATAGGGTAGAAATACCATTTTTCGCTTAAACAGGGTGGCCAGTATCATCCCCCCCCCCCCTCTCCATTCACTCCTGGCGCACAATATCAGCCCATTCATGACCTTATCCCTACATGAGTGTCTCTATTCAAGACACGGTATGTAGTTTATTGGTCATTTATTCAGACTATTGGACAGGTTTAAATCGAACTGTTGCTAACTTAAACCTTAAGCGCTTTTCACCCCTTCATTTCATCACAGCAATTTAATCCACGATAACTCAAACGTTCCTAAGAGTTATCGAGATCCTACAATTTCTTTAAAACTTCCCGTCGTCAGTTAAGTTGGAAAGGTAATTGTCCTTAACTCCTTAACTCTCGTCGATTTTTACTCTCTTTAGTCTTGTATCCTCAGTCCACTCAAAATGCTGTTTTGTGTTTCTTGACCTCCACCATCACGTGATGAATATTGATGAGTTCACTGCGGATTGGCAGCCGCTTAAAAGGATGCTGGGACAGGATTTTCTGAAATCTGTGATAATATTGGATCAACTGCGTCAGGGTGGCCTGTCAAATACAAACACATGGGGTAAATGAGACGGCACACACGTGGAATACAGGGTGGAGAAAAGATTCCGGGGCGCGCGTGGAAAGTCACAGTCGGCAACTGCAAGTCTTCAGCCAAATGGAGTCCCAGATCATTGCAAGTTTGAAAATGCTAGCTTGGGTACACACTGACGGGCTTGTGATGGGTGGATAAATGTACTCGCATGTTAGACGCAATTTGCAGAAAAAGGCAATTTCGCAAAGTTTCGCAACTTCTAATTTTCTTGATTTCGGTTTGAAAGGAATACATCTTTTTTGCAGTTGTTGTTGTTGTTGTTGTTGTTGTTGAAATCAGGAATAAATCAAAACCAATCGTGATCTGCCTCACACCAACTACCCGTGCTTGCCATGATGTTTATCAGTTCTGTTTGGTTCACTTGGCACCTTTTTATTTCATTTCAAAGAAACTGCCAAGAAAACGGCAACTATTTCAGCTATGGCTAAGCCAAAGCAATTAAAAGCCAACTCTAGGAAAAGGCAAGGCCCGTATGTATTGTACAAGAGCAGAGGACTGGACACACTGAACTGATATAGTAAACCTACCTGAAGAATAGCGGTTCCATTCTTGAAGTTGGAGAATGATCTCATTATTTCTTGATTTATATTCTCAATTGAACGTTTCCAATCTGAAGCGAATCCGCGCACTAGTTGTTGAATGCGTCCTAAACAGAAGTAACGATACAAAGGAGTTGAACAAACTCCATAAAACGAATACACCTAATAAATCCCTTCGAGTCGGTTAATAAGATTCCACATTATTTTTGTCTGTGGACAACATTCTCAAGTGTGGCAATATATATTTCACAAAAAAAAAAACGACTTTAAGAAACCCTTTTCCTAGTTTGACTGAGTTTAAGCACTCAGAAAGGGAGTGTACTGATTAACGTCCTTAAGGGCCCATTAAAGTATCTCGTTGCTATGATACGCGGTTGCCATGCACGTGCAATTTTACTTCCGGTCGTCCGCAAATTTTTCGCGCGCTTTCTGGCCTCCCGGCGCCGGCCCGTCGCCGGTTCAAGTCGCCGATAATTTTTTTCATTTCAGTTGCGACAAACACAAAGGAAACTCTTTTGTTTGCTTTTTAAATTGATTTTAATTTTCTGCTTTAAGTTTACAACATGTGAGTTGTGCCTTTATTTCTTAAACTGGGTGTTTCAGTTGAAAATGAGCTCGAAGCTATCCACGTACGCACGTAAACAGAAAGCGCAGCGATGGCTGCAAGTCCATGGGGAAATGCAGATCGCGAAAAGCCGACATTCAAAGATTTTCAGTGTCAGGTCTGGGATAGAAATGTCAGTGATGCGGAGGCAAATCGAAATAAGTACTGTGCCATCATCCCGAACCCATAAAGAAATCCCTGTGTCCGCGGCCGTGACTTCGACTGCTCCCAAACTACCTGACGTCGCTTGCTAGAAAACTGTAATCGATGTGCGAACCTGTGAACTGTCCTTCCGAACCTGAGCAACTCCAGTGTTTAGACAGCTCTTCAAGAAACGAAGCTCTCGAGGCCACTGACTTGCAGCCACTGTCGCAAGACAGCGTGGAACAGCATACAGCAAGAAGGGAAGCTTGTAAATTGTCCTTGAAAGCAGCTCTATCGCGCGAATTTCATGCCCACATTGACAATGCTATTATTAAAGCACACGATAGAATACCTGACAAATAATGGTGAGCTCGATACATCTGATGGGCAACGTCTGCTAACAACATCACTTGAGAAATTAGCAAAAAGTAATTTAAGCGATCTAAAAGACTGTGACTGTAGAAAGGACTGAGAAATACGAATTTTGTTCGGTAAAACAAAACACAGTTGAAGAGTTTGAGTTCGAGTGCAGTCGATGTGGACAGAAATTCAGCTTGAAGAGTGATACCTCTGTCGTGAAAGCCACAACTCGTCCAAGGTCTGCAATACGTAACGTAATCGTTGCTCTTTCATTCCTTGTCAGTGGGCAGTATTTCAAAGATTATCATAAAATTCTCTGGACTCTAAGTCTGGACCAAGTCAATTCGATTCGGTGGATCCACATTGTTGAATGGCTTGCGCCTTTCGTAAAACAAATCGCCGACTGGAGCGTGAAAGAAGAGAGAACTGAAGCAATCCAACGGAAAAACCAATCATCACTACACATCCAGTTCGACGGCTTTTATCTGACTCGCGGCCATTATTCCAACAACAGCTCAGCTCAGCTCAGCTACCGTCCACGATGCCAAGAATGGGAAAATTATCGCCTTAGCGACCTAGCCATTTAACGCTTAGGTACCTGGCCATTGAAAAAAGTAGCGTCACTTCCGGTGCCGCGAAAAATGTACTTTTCTCGTCGAGAAGTAAACGTAGCTGCTGCATTTTAAAAGAATTCGAAAAAGCATCTTTTTTTCTCGAAATTTAAGCATCCTTTTTGCGAAAAAACAGAAAACAAAAAAATTATACCCAAAAGAGTGGTCAAAGAAGCACATTTTTCATTCTTATTTGTCTATTTTTCTTCGTAAACCAAAACGCATGCTTAAATTTCTTCAAGACGGCTTATGAAATGGTACGGTACAAGAAATTATGGACAATAAGGTAAGTCTTGAAGTAAAAACGTATTTTTCTGTTTCTGATCACGTGACATGGGGCGTGGTCCGATGACGTCACAAACTGAACCATACTTGCCCTCAATGAATGTTGTCCAAATTTGGTCCAATGAAAGCATACATGTGTTGAGTTACAGCAAACTCATTTTTCCCTAGCAACGGTCTAAAAAGATACTGTAATGGGCCCTTAACGTCTGTCACAAAAATCGCGCCGGGTCAACTGGTTTTTGTTCCCTGGTTGAAATGAAGCCCGCAGAAAACTGGGAAAGAGAACTAAGGTTCACATACGTTCATCAGGCCTGATAACTTGACCCTGTCCTCGTTCAAGCAGAGGCTCTGTTTCTTTGACAAATGCAGTCATTCCACCGAAAGCTGGAGACAGCACCTAACAATACAAACAGATGATGCTCTAACGGGCTGTTTACATGGAGGGAGGAAGATCCTAGCACTAGGAAGATCCTAGAAGGCGAAACAACTTTTCGTTTGGTTTACATGCAGAAATTTCGGTCGGGGTGGTTACTGGAAATCAAATAAAACTGTCGGCCTTTAGCAGCTGAACGCCTGGCCGCCGCCATGTTTGGTTTTTCTGTTCCTAGTACTAGGATCTTCGGAGCGAATTTAGTTTACATGGTGCTAGGATCTTCCTAGCGCTAGGATCTTCCTATCTCTCAGCTAGGAAGATCCTAGCACTAGAAAGATCCTAGCGCTAGGGCCAAGTACAACATTTTGCATGTAAACTGAATACAGAAAACATATGGCGCTAGGATGATCCGCCTTCTAGGATCTTCCTAGCGCTAGGATCTTCCTCCTCCCACGTAAACAGCCCCTAAAATAGTATCGTTGTCAATAGCCGAGTTCGTGTGATTCAGACCTAGTAGAAACGTCGAACTTTTAATGTGCCGAACCTAATGCAAATGGGGAAAACTTCTTTTATGTGATAATTTGCCTCAGGATCGGCAGGTGAAAAGGTCGAAGTTTGAACTAGGCCTAAGAAATTAAACAAAACAAAACAAAATTCTGTATAAATCTGATTAACAAGGATGCATGCTGTGTCACACCTCTTCAACGAACTCCTGTATTCTGGCTGTGAGCAACTGTTGGAAGCTTTCAGCTTCTTTCGAATCTTCTGATGTTCTTTCCTACAAGACGAAACAATACAGTGATTGTATCAGAATGCGCAATTCCTGTCGACTTACTTAGCCTGTCCCCATGAAGGCAAATCAACAGGCAAACTACATTTAGATCAGTACAATTACGATAAGAAAATAAATCCTTTTGGAACTTAAATAGCGATGTTCGCCGTTTACAAACACTGACTTTTTAAGTCAGATTTGCCCACCGTAAAACAAAAGGTCTCTTTGCTTCAGGCACCAGTAGTTCTTTGGTTAGCACATTAACATCAAAGTTTCCCTATATGACCCTATTCCGCTAACACAAACAAAATTTATCGATAACGCCGACACACCCTCCATTCAATATTGCAAAGCTGTCCTGGTAAGAGATGGTGCCCTTAAGAAGGTATTTAAAAATCAACAGATGTTTTCTTGTGTTGCATTTTATCTAAATACTAGAGACATCAATCGCGTAACATCGTGGACCATTAAAGGAAACTTTCAGTTCTGCGTGGACTTACGTAATTTCACTATCAAGCTAATTCAAACACATAGTCACAGACACACTCAGAGATACTTTATTTGTTACGCAGGTTAAGAACAGGCAGCCAGAGGCTGATGTGGACCTGCGATTACAATTATGAACGACTAAGCTTCCACTGCATTGCCCTCTAGCTCTCCTTGTACCTACCATCAACACTGCTAGCATCATATCATAATTGTTGATAAGGAAGATAAGCTGTTCTTTCCGCAAAGGAAACTCGGCTGCCATTCGTAAAATGAAGTTCTCGACCTCCACTTGTAACGCGGCGAGAACCTTGTTAACCTGACAAAACAGGATAATAACGTATTTCTAAGTAAATAACTGAGTGGTAAAATTAAGCATTATTACCTCAAAGTGGACTTAACTATCTGGTAACATAACAGCAAATGGAAATCGGCCACGCCAATAAGAAAGTTCAAGTTTGCGGGAATCCGAAGTCGGTTTCGTTGAGTTTTTTCGTACACGGCAAAAAGGAAAAAAAAATATGAAATAAGAAAGAAATAAGTATTAAAATTAACTTGAAAAATGATAATAAACGCTTATGGCCTAGTGGACTAATATCCGGCTTCATATGCCGACGACCCGGGTTCGGCGAAGGTAGGAATTTTTTTGTTTTCTTTTTTTTTTTTTTTAAGGTGGCTCGAACCTATTTATTAGCGTGTTGGTTATATTTGTGAATCGCGTTTTCCAGCAAGAAAGATTTAACCGATTTCTACGATTTTTGGCACCCTAAATGAAGAATGTTGGAACTTTACGAAAATATTATTGATTTTCCTGTGGGTGTAAAAACATTTGAGATATCAGCATGTATTGAAAACCTCATATTTGGGCCAGGATAATGAGTATTAACATACGAAAATTTATTTTCCTATTAAAATGAAAATGTTATAAACATTTCATCATCTCACAACGTCTTTAAAGATGGTAAACGTATCCCCAAGTGGCAAACTGCCCGTGCGGAATGTGAAAGCAAAGCCAGAGATCTTGAATATATTATCAAACACAAGAGTTTTCATTGCAGTGGAAAAGCGGATGGTTAGAAGCACTCGAATTGGCGGCTTTATTTCACCCCAGAAAGGTGACCTACGGTCTAAAAACTGTTAAGAGTTTTCCGTAGATGCTATATTTTGTTTTGTTGAGATTTTTTTGCAAAATAAAGGGACATACGCAGTAAGTCAGATAAATAGAAGATATTTAATTTCACCCTGCATGCAGCATAAAGGTCTTCTTCTTGTCGCGCTAACTGTGTTCGTGGTAGGCTTCTGATTACTCAGTTTCTTTCAATAGAGTTTTGGGCAACATCAGCCTTTCAGATAGGAGATAGTCCGGCCGCACTTTTCCGCTATTTTTGCGTCAACTAACACAAATGTGTTAGGATAAGATTTTAAGATTAAATTTGACCAGCATTTTGTGCAGCGAGTTGTATGGTCATGATTGTCTTCAAACTTGCAGATCCAGAACTTAAGGGCTTTGAGGCTTAATTGACGAAGTTAGGAAAAAATCTGTCGTAGGATTTCAAAATTATGGACATTTTTTTGTAAAAATGACATTTTAAATATATGCTGATATCTCAAACGTTCATATACCCACAAGAAAATTGATAAAATTTTCTTAAAGTTCCAACATTCTTCATTTAGGATGCCAAAAGTCATAGAAATCGGTTAAATCCTTTTTGCTGAAAAGCGCGATTCAAAAACGTAACCAACACGCTAATAAATAGGTTCAGGCCACCTTAATTTAACGACTTCAATGAGAGTATTTTCACAAATTAATAACTGCCAGCAAAAAAAAGAAACAAACAAAACAAAAAAAAGGGGGGGGACTCCGCTTTTAGGCTAGGCTAAATCTATATATTATTTCATTTCAAAGAAACTGCCAAGAAAACGGCAACTATTTCAGCTATGGCTAAGCCGAAACAAAACTCAAGGTGGACTTAACTATCTGGTAACATAACAGCAAATGGAAATCGGCCACGCCAATAAGAAAGTTCAAGTTTGGGGGAATCCAAAGTCGGTTTCGTTGAGTTTTTTCGTACACGGCAAAAAGGGAAAAAAAAAATGATGTCTTCTATCATAAAGTTACCGGTATGTCACCTTTTCATCCGGGAAGCTTTCGTTGAGACTAACAATAGCGGCAGAAAATTCCGCATAACGACGTGTAATCTGAAAAAAAAGAGAACAATATATTGACTTTGATTTTGATTTACAATCACATTTTGAACAGCACTGCTAAGATAGTGTCAACAGGTCATCTCCGAATTTACCTGTAGCCTCTCTTTCAAAGCGAGGCCTGGTGCACAACCTTTAAAGTAGTGATGTTTCTGACTAAAATGTCATACACTTCTAATATAGAATACTACTTGGTTCTCTAGGTAAACTACTGCTTAATAGCTGTCGTACGATTAGTCATTGTCAGATTCATCAAAAAAACAAGAAAGCCCATTGGGCATTTTAACCGGCCATTCTGACCCTCCCCACCCCTAGGTTTCACAAATGTTAGCGCGATCCTCTTTTTTTACGAACCGGCGTGAGGAAAAGTGTGATTGTGTGACACAATATTTTGACTATAGCGGTACTGGATGACGTAATGTTTAAACTCTGATGACTCAGCTTATCTTTCTTATCGCTTTATTTGTGCTGAAAAACGCAAAATCACTCAAACGTTGAATGTCGATATGAATTCGTCCACAACTGAGAATGCTCACACAGGGACGACGAAGTATTTACTGTTGTGCCTAGACCTTAAATACAAACAGTGAACATAGCAGTAGAATCAAAATATAACGCTTGATAAACACGAGCTCGAGCAGATCGTCAGAGTATGGGGCACGTCAAGATATCTCATGACGTGATGTTTAAATCCAGTTTGCTAACCCGCTAACCCGGTAAACAAGCGAGCGGGGACGAAAGTCGCCCACGTCTTTGAAAGCTAACGCGCCTGTCGAGCCGCAATCGATTTCGCGCTCACTCGCCTGTTTTTTTTTTTCCTTCACTATCTATCTCTGAACGGAAAGTGAGACTGCTCGTAGCCTTTAGCGAACACCACACGCAAACCACACAAATCCGTCGATAATATTCAGATATCTTCGTTCTTTCAATGCAAAAAGACTCGTAACACCTGCCTTATTAATTAAACTCCTTATTAATGACGATTCCTTCGTATCAACTTCTCGCCTCAAATGAACACTCATTTCTCTCCGTTCACAAGAACTATCATGTACTGATGTGCAATCAACTATTGCATCATCATACTAGTACCAATTCCTTCTCTTCCTAGCCCACGCCGGCAAAACGCAACTGTCCTTTTTGTCCGCTGCGAAATACAAGTTAGCCAATCAGAAACCTTACAATCCACTTCGCAAACCACCCCCCCCCCCATAAAACGCCAAGGGAAACTGCCTCTCACGCAAAACGCAACTTTCAAAGCAAATCACATTCACAGAAGCGTGATATGCTCCTGACATTCACAAATCCTTCTGACTCCCACATTTTTACACCCCTCAAAATGTCAATCCCAATAAAAAACACTCCTGCGCTAAAAAAATTTTCACCATAACCACTAACTAGATCAGACAACACAGTCAATTTCGCATTCAATCCTATTTTCGCATTCAATCCTATCAAAAATAATGCACGCGCAAGAAGTGGCGCAAGAAGTTCTTGCGCCGCAAGAACACGCAAGCCCGCAGGAAGTGAAAGTGCTAGGTTTTTGCAGTTTACCCGCAAGAACATTCGAAACGCAAGAAGTTGAAAATCTAGCCGCAAGAAGTTACTAATGTTACCGCAAGCCGCAAGAAGGCGCAAGAAGTACTGAGGGTCCAGCCGAAGAAACTTGTAGTGCTCGTGTTAGTGTGAGGTATTGCAAAAGTAATGAGAGCGAATCTCGCGCTCTATTCTCTTTGAAATATCACCGAGCTTTCGAGCGATTTTTCGCCGTGTTGGCGTGTTGGCGTGTTGGCGCGACAATTCGCCAAGTCAAGCGAAAGTTCACAAGGCTAATCAAAAAATCAAGGAAGCAAATGTTCGAACAACCGAAGTATCGAAGAAAATTCACATCACGAAATGGAATATCCGCCAGCTTTCCGACTGCAAGATAAACACCCGGTAAACATGATCTCCGGCACATGACAAAACATGAACAATTTTTTTAAGCGTGTCTCAGATACAGTGATACGGGTTCAACTCAGAACTGACTCAATTCAGTTTTTTATTCCATCCAAGAAATAGAAACAAAAAGGTCCAAAAGCTATAATTGTGGCAAACTGCGCGAACTCTTCTTTGACAGGCAAGACAAGACAAGACTTACACATGCAGGAGGTCATGCCATCGCGTGGGTGAAGTCATCAAGAATTCCTGCATCTTTACCAGTTTAATTTCCCAGCAAAAAAGGGATACTCGAAGAAATAGCATAGACATATGATTTCAACTACACATTCGCCTTTCGACACAGCTTGCTGCCCGGGGCTTGCTGTCTTGACCACTTAGAGAACTGCTCATGCATTGCGTTACAAAATGTGATTCAAGCAAATCATACCAAATTTGCCTACGGCAGATTTGTGTTTACTCAGGTTAGAATTGACGTGCCGAATTTCTTTCAGATCGCGGAGTTTTAGTTTCCTTCAGACTTTTTTGGTTTACTTCGAAGATTTAAAATGTGATATCGACTTCAGCGTAATGAGTGGAACTATTTTTACAAACATAATGTGTTTTTCCAATTAAGACTTCGGGTATTATTTCTTCTCATCTGAGTGACCATGTTCATTTCTCACACGTGTGAGCGCAGCTAATTAAAAGTATTTGTCCGAGTTTAATATGTTGGTGGAAGTACAGCAACACTGAACAGGTGAATGTCGGTTCTTTAATAATGTGACTGATGGACTGTGCTTTGCCATTGTTCCTCATTTAAGTGAAATAAATCGAGCGAAATCTTTCGCGCCGTTAAGCGTACCGCATGTCTGGGACTCCGGGACACATAAACAATAACATACGCGTGCTTCGTTTGAGTCTCGTTTCTCCCTAGCCGTTAAAAAATAACATAGAAGGCGACCAGTGTCAAATTCAGAACCTAGTGAACTCTTTATCGGATAAAAAATTCAAAACCGAAGAAAAAAACTTACAAGGGACCAAATAAACAACTGATTGCAAGTTACAAAGGTAGCCAATTTCGAACGTGCCTTGCGCTACAAAGTGGTCTCTTTTTTACCTTCTCCGGGTTCCGGGTTTTTAAGATGTTAGGGCAAAGACGTTCTTGCGCTTACTTGCGGTCCAGATATCTTACCACAAAGAAGTTCTTGCAGTTTTAACTTCTAAACGCAAAGACGTTCTTGCGGCTTGCAGTATTCAAGTGCAGGCATCCTGCAAGTAGCCGCAAGAAGTTCTCGGCTTGCGGACGCAAAAAGAAGTTCTTGCGCGTGCATTATTTTTGGGCTGTACTGTACAAAAAACCCCAAACTTAAACAACCCTTCGCCGTTCATATCTTAAACACTGTAAATTAAAAGACAAAAACATATGAAGGTAACATTCAGAAGACTAACATGCGCATGCGTCTTATATAAGACAGTATCGCTCTTGAGTACCCGTACCACAAGCTTTACAGCACTTTCTTCGTATGTTAAGCCAACTTGCTTTCACCAAAAACCGTGTCCATTTTATAAACCGGCGGTCGCCATGGCGACGGCCGGTTAAAAAATAGATATTGATAACTCTAGATCTGGACTCTGGTTGAGGAGAGTTTGTACTCACATAATGCGGTCTAATGTCAATGACGCCGAGCTTTTGAGGATCTGTGTTGCGAACGCTGTCGACGTTTAGTTCTACCACATATGTGAACCGAGGCCAAGACATTTCCAGCACTGTATCCCAGTACCTGTATAATGTAACAACAACATCATCATCAACAACAACAACAACAACAACAAACGTTTCGGGCAGATCTTCGCCGACGCTACTGTTTATATCTTCCGTTTAGCAATTCGGCGGATAAAAAGACAAGATATACAACAACTAGATAAAGCATTCCAAATTCAGGTAAAGTGCCATGTTTGAAAGCGAACGGCTCGAAACTTGCTTCAAACGATGTTCACAAACGTTGCTGCATTTACAGATGTTTGTATGCATGCCTGGATGGTAACTCTTGCAATAAAGCCGTTCAAACGTAAATAAAGAGCAAGCAAGCAAAAGATCAAACGAACTATCGAAAGATAGGGTACTCAATTGCAGTAGAAATAAGGTTGCAGGCTTGTAACTAACTTACTTATCAAGGGCTGGTACGCTTCTCTTGTGCATAAGTATCCTGTATCGGTGAACGATGTGAATGCACAGAAAAATGCCAATGGCATCAAAGCAACTCTCCAGGTAAGTGTCCATTTGTTTCTGTTGGCGTAAAATTAACCGCATTACTTCAGCCTGTCTTAATAGTTGCATACGTGTACACATGCAAAGACGAAAGCCGAAATTGGTGGCCTGGTGAAAATCCGCACTACTCACCAGAAAAAGCGAAAGCGTTTTGCCAAATACTGCGGTGAAGAGATCCTTTGCTGCATTGTTTTGGGCCATGAAGAAATCGGCTAAAAATAAGTATTCCCTACAACTGTTGTCCAGCAACGCAAAGTGCATGCTACGAAATAAGCTCTCAAAAGAATACTGCAAAACAAGAAAGACAGAAAGAAAAATGCTTACAAGGTTGTTTTACAACAGTATTTATACACATGCAAACATCCAAGAAGTGAAATACTACTAGAGGTGCACGAAGAGATACGTGTCAGTTGAAACATTAAAGTGCCACTGAGACCAGAATTTTGGTATTCCATATTTTTACATTTTCGAACATAGTTTGTGGTTCGTAGTTACCATGCCAAATTTTAACTTATTATGACAACTAGAAGTCGCTTTTTTCGGACGGTTTTTGTCGAGATTTTGCGGCCGCCATTACTGGCCCTTGTTCCGGAAGCTGGCTTGCGAATGAGCGGAAGTGACGTCAGAGGCTCACCTCAAACCTAGTGCCTTCACATGGTTACTTGCCACTGGAAAGTAAATTGTCCTCGAGGAAAGATTTCTTGCCAAGTGTTTGTCTACGACTTTGAAATCTTCCTTGCTGCAGCAGTAATGACAGGTAGTACTTGTGTTGTACAATGCCACAACAATAAATCCAACCACCGAGCTGGTATTTTCCTTCATTGAAGCCCTGCGAGCGGACCCGCAATGGAAAAAAGGACAATGTTCTTACTCACACACAGTGCGAATTTCAACCCGAGAGGCGTTTTGATCACTTCACGGACGAGTTTTTCCAGAAGGCTGTTCATGTCGCAAGATCTCAGAGGTCGATTATTCCATTGCCCATTCCAACTATGTGGTAAAAAGGACCGAAAGAAAACATTATCTGCGCGAACAAGACGAAAGGTAACTTACCTAATCTTATAACGCGGTCGAAGTGATAGTTTGTTTCTTCTTTCACGCATCCACCATTGTGCAAAACTGATTTTCTTTTAACGTATTTTGAAATTTATTATCGTCGTGGAAAACCCTTTCAGTTCTGCCGCCTGCTAGCGCGAAGATCCTCGGCGAATGCAATCCTGACCGCCGTGGTTAAGCTGATATAGTTTGTACTGCTTATCTTTTCCTTTTTTAATTCCGCGTGTGTTAATTTCAGAGCAGTAATCGCTTAGAAGCATGAACATTTATTTTATAACAAACCATCCTGAATGTGGAGAAACTTTTCTCTCTTTATTCCCTGTCGGTGAACAGTCGATTGACATTATTGTTCGGGCAGTAGCAAAACTTAGGTTAGGTAATTACAACCTGAGAATTGAAAATAGAAGACATTCCACCACTAAACTCCCTGAGCATCTGAGAATTTGTCAATGCTGCAGCTCAAATGAAGTTGAAAACGAAGTACACTTCCTCTTATCTTGCAATAGATATGATGCAATTAGAAAATCTTTAATGGACGATATTATTAGTAAATATTCCGATTTCGATTCTTAAAATTGTATTTCTGTTAAATAGCATTGACGCTTTCACTTGTAAAAAATTAGGTTACTTCATTTACGAATTTTGCATTAAGAAATGGATCAATAGACAGGAATTGTAAGTTAATCGATTTTGCAACTTTTTTTCTTTCTCCTTTCTATGTGCAATATGGCATTTGTGATTGGAAATGCAAATAAAATGTTGTTGTTGTTGTTCGAGAAAAAGGCTTTAATAGATCGGATCGTTGGTGCGTGGAAATTGAAGTTGGGAAAAAATATCACACGCCACAATTTGCCTAAGGGTTTAACAATGTTATTTATTTTTGCCTGTCATAGCAATCTTAGTAAATGAACTACTAAGAAAAATGATTAAATGTCAAGTTATTATTTTTACGCAGCGAATAAGGCAAGCGAAAGCTTCGTTTTCTCGGCGGTCCGCATGTTGTTGTTGAGCAGCGGAAAATTTTCCTTGTGGCTTTTAATTTTCACTACAAATATTTAGATTCCGGTCACACAAGGCCTCCAGTTCTTGAAAAAAAAAGGTTTTGATTTATTTCACTTCTTTCGGCTCAGAAAAAGAATTATATAAAAACTGTTTAAAATATTTAGCAGCGCCAAGCACTTGTGTTTCAATGTGTTGAGTGACCACTGTACTATGATAGACACGATAAGCTGCCTGACAGCTGATTACAACAATTACGGTTTTTCAAGAAAGTTTCCCAGACTATGCCAAGAATGGCCAAAAATTTCAATGCTTTTTTTTATAATATATAATGAACATAAACAATGGCAGACAAAGTATCGCTTCTTTTATTTTCTCCCACACCAACAGTCACATCGATCGACCCATGGTTGAGAATTCGCGAGCATCAAAGTCTAAAGTTTTCATAGGTGTTTTGTCTAAATTTCCACAGCTTAAAAGATCAATTCTTCGAATAGCCATGTCTATTTTGCTACAGGGTTACAGTGGATAAAAGTTACACAACCTATCTTGGAATGGACAACTTTATGATCGCTGGATAGCGGCTGAACAGCTGGCCGGATCGGCGCTATACAAGCTTTGAACAACTGAGATGAAGCGATAAATTTTATCCACCGGACAGCGACTTATCCGTTAAAAAAGAGTTATCCACTTTCTGAGCAACTGGGGCCTGAACTACAATCATTGTCTAAGCATATTTCGCTTATGTTTTGAACTCCCGCCAAATAACTCAAATAATATGGCGAGAAAAAAAACTTTAAACAGTTTGTTGACAAGATTATTAGTTGAAACCTCACATCAGTTCTTACATCGTACGGTAAGAAAAATTCTTCATTTGCCGAATGAAACGAATCCTCAGAGGCTTCGGAATCTAAAGACTGTTCCGAATCGTAGATTAAATACTTTTCGGAGGTTTCGCAGTCGACGGTAGACATCTTCAGTCAAAACACAAGGAAACGCGACTGAGGTGAGCCTCTGACGTCACAAGCTATTAAATTGCGCAATCACCCAGGAACACGTTTTCAGTAATGGCGGACACATTTTACGCGACTTTGGAGCTAAAAAATATTAGGATGGAAGGTTTGTTGTTCAGTTTTCTGGAGAAATATGAACAAAACGCGATATTCTGCGACAGAATTTGGCCGAAATAAACCTATGAATTTTCGTCCCAGTGCCACTTTAAGGATACATGCTTTACCTCGTTTTGTTTTGTATATTCGTGTTGGCCGTAATCAAGCATAATAATAAACAGAAAAGCGTTGAGATATTACTTTTTATGACGTGTATGGATGTTAATAAATAAACATGTAAAGTATATGTATGAGTGCTAGAAGTGAGCAATACTGCCCTACATAATTTCCCCCGGCCGTACGGCCTGAAAGAAGAAATTAGAAATGAGAACCAGGATCAAAGAAAAATCTTTGACCCCGGCAGGATTTGAACCCGCGACCTCCGGATTAGATCACCGTCGCTCTACCAACTGAGCTACGAGGCCAAGCTGGGAGCAGGTCGCGGAAATTAAGATATTTAAGTCGTGGCAATGGAAAACTGAGTATCGTAAGTAATGTGATGTACCGCGTAGCACTCTGAAATGAAATAAATAAGCATGTAAAGTATATGTATGAGAGCTAGAAGTGAGCAATATGTTAATATCTTATCTTGCTCTAAATTTCCAATTGAGTGGACTTGTTGCGACCGTTCTCTGTCCTTTCCTTTTGGAATAAGACCAATGGAACACGCTTTACTTTATTTCAATAAGCTTAATCGTAGATATTTCTTTATTTCACATCAACATGTAGCAAATGCAATAACACTTATCTAAATAAAAAGTAAAAACGGAGGCGTAAGATCAGACAGAACGAAATTATTTTCATTTTAAATGGTAAAACATGTTCGAGCTAGGTACAGTACTTCCACAAACATAAAAACAAAGAAACAAACCAAACAGTTACACTAAAGTTGAAGAAGGGTCCCTGAAAAACTTCCCTTCAAGTCTCGCTTTTTTAAACTTTCTTTTCTTTCAGAAGAGTGGGAACAGAATTTTGTTGAACAGATGACACAACTGTTTTCACCTTTTTCTCACTTTTCTGCGCTGCATGAGGCACGATGACCGGTTCTTCTAACTCACTTGTAAGAACATTGCCTCGGCTTCCAAGCGTAAAAATTGTTGAACGATTTTTCAAAGCGACTTTTCCAGAGAAGATACTTGAGAAGAGTCAAAGATAACGCGACAATTGATTAGACTACATTAGCGATAACTGTTTTGAATAGAAAAAGTTGATTAATGATTGGTAATAAAAGTGATTAGATGGAAGTGAGATATATCAAATATCATGTATGTGAACTGCGGGTAAGAGATTTAATGAATGAAGAAACATCGCAATTGAGGAAAAAGAAACCTGCAAAAAATTCAACACAAAATTTAAATTTGGGATATCGCAGTATGAACGCAACTTAAGGAGTGATTAGCACTCTTAATGTACAATGAATATGCATAATTTTAAAGAATCAATCAATCAATTAATCAATCAATCAATCAAAGAAAGTAAGTCTGCGAGTAATTCTTCATATCCAGGGACTGTCTATGCAGTGAGAAGAAACACGTTGGCAAAGTGTTATAGTTGCTTAACTCAAAAGGGGAAAATTAACGATGAAAAAGAAAACTGGTTCTTGTCAGTCGAGGGTATGATTCACAATAGGATTTATGGCTACTGAAAGTATATTAAGACGATTTCCGCTCAACGTTTGAGCAGTAAGTGCAAAAATTAAGTTACCAAAAAAATACTTGCAGCACTGTCACATTTTGAGAGCAGATAAGAAGAACTTATCGTTACTTTTGCTCCCAAGCTGACCCCACGAGAGAAAATTGGATTTGAAGTTATCCATATTTCAATTAAAAAGACGCTTCATGTCAGTTCAAAACAAAATGGCGCCCGTTTTTAGCATAGTTTTACGAGTTGTGAAATTAACTTTCTCGAGAATGCTTGAGAATTTCATCGCGGGGTCACTTGGAGAAGCGAATTAAAGTGAGATGTTTCAAATAGTATTCAAAATGTTACCGTGCTATGAATAGTATTTTAGTAAATAATTTTTGCAGTTATTGCTCGAATGTTGAGCGGAATTTGTCTTAATTCGCTCGGTTAAATTTAAACGTCAAACCAATCCTCCTTATATCCTTGCTTTTCCCCTTGACATACAGCCGGTATCCTTTTCACATTATCTTTCCCAAGGAAAAACAGTTATTAAAGAGGGAATCAACACAACTCTTGGAGTCAATAAAATCACGCTTAACGACTAACAATCCCTGTAAAGGATATCTCTCTTTGCATTGTCTTCCACTCCCATGAGGTCATCTCTATCAGCCTGTTCTTCAAACTGTATTGACAAAGAAAATTCGAAACAACGTTAGTTTACAGCAACCGATATACTGCCAGTGTGCACTCAGTGCAAGCATTAGCTTTCCAAGCAGAAGTTCGACGTAATGTTTAGGACTAAAACAGCTCTCTCTCACAGTAAGCAATTCCTACATAACACAACCTCAATCTATAGAGCGGTTTTAGTTTCACGTGAGTGCCATCAAACCAAAACAATTACTCTGACCAATCACAGCAGACACAAACGATACAACGAGCCAATCAGGACTGGAAGCCAATACTTTTAACCGGTGCCAAGCGCGGGAAAACGCGCGCAACAAAGGCATGGCTGGTTTGGGTTTTAATTCTGATTGGTTGAGGAAGTAGCGTGAGTTTTTCAATTAGTCACAGAGCGAAGTAAAGAGAATTTAGATGGTCATCACTCTACGGGCAGAAAATGTCAAACATACCTGTAGCTTTAGGAGTTTGGAGATGTAAGTTTTGAAATAAGAGAAATAAATCTTGCTCATTGTGTCGATGTATTCATCTCGTATTTCTCTTGCAACTTGACGATGATGTGCCATCAAAAATTCGTTAAAATACCTGAAAAAAAAAACACCATTTCCACGTGTATTAAGTACCAAGGTTCCTTGTGTAAAAAAACAGTATTCTAAAAACCGATTATAAAAAGAAACAATGCTTGGTAAAGATAACTTCAGTTTATTACCTAAACTTGAGTAGAGCGTTTTGTGGAATCTGGTAATTCGTCATTGGACGACGGAATTGATAGATTTTCTGTAACACAAAGTCCCTTATCTTCTGTACAGCCTAAACGAGAAAATGAATACAAGAGAAAAATTAACCATTGAATGTTCATTACCAAGGAGGTTTGGTAAGATGGGCAGAGTTAGCTGCGACAGTGTGTGGTAATGATCCAACGATAAAACCAAGACATCGTTATAGCCACTAATTTGAAGAGGGCCAGTTGTTAGATTACAACTGATAGAGGTTTTAGAAACATGCGCTACATGTATGTTGCGACTTGTCAAGGAGCAAAGCGAAGATCACCGGTCGGAGAAAAGACAGGCCAATATTCCATTGACATTTTCCCGAAGTTCTTTATTCCACGAAAGCGAAATCCACTTCACTTTGGCCAAAAAAGCCCCAACTTCGTTGAGCTTAGTTAAATGTCTTACAAGCACGCTTAGACAGGGAGCGCTTATTACAAAAAGTGCACTTGATTGAGAAGCTCACACCCGGTCGACTATTTTGTTACCGAGGTTGACAATTAACAACTTTACACCTGATAAACCTTTGGCCCTCCGATTCTGGATCAAGTTTAGAGGGGGGACAAAGGACGCAGAGAAGAACCCATGGAGCAATGAAAAGAACCAAAACTCTACGCACTTATCACCCTGAGTCTGCTCTCCCCACTGCGTCGTTCCCTCTCCTCAGTCGCGTTCTCCTAATCGTTTGTCAAGTCATGTGAAACACACACCACAGGGCACCCACACAAACTGTGTGACCGTTTGTAGTTTAAAAATTGTAAGGGAATGTGTGAGAAAATCGAAAGGTTTCTAATAACGTGGAATGCTGCAAGAAATATTTACATTTAAGTTCAAAATAAACATAATCGTACCTCAATCGTTGTGTTCTGTCGTCACTGTGCCTCTAAACAGCGAGTATTAGCGATTTCTAGGGTTTAGCATTTCACGTTATTAGAAACTTTTCGATTTTCTCATACATTCCCTTATAATTTTTAAACTACAAACGGTCACACAGTTTGCGTGGGCTCCCTGTGCACGCACTACATTGCACTAAACACATCCTCATAACAAGGTTTTAGCCAGAAGGGCGTCCAGGCGTCCTATGGACGCCCACTTTTTGGAAAAATTTGAATAAAATTCACTTAATCTTTCAAATAATTTACAAGAAACATGCTCCTTGGATGGCCAACTTTCAGTTCCTGGCTAAAAGCCTGCCTCATAATCATCATCATCCTCTAATGTAGCTCCTATTTCCCCTTTGTACCTCCACGGGGAAAGGATGAATGAGAGAACCACTGCAGGTCACATTTAAGGTATAAACACGGAATGGCTTTCCTGCGATCAGGCCGAATTTTAGTTGTAGTGGTACTCTTATTCCTTTACGTGGTTCGATCATGGCGTTTTGCACCTTTGGATGGAATGGTTTACCGGTACCACGTGACATGAAAATAGAGCCTAACTGCGGTTAAACCTTGACACACTACCTTGACTTTAAGCTTTTCTAGCACATCTCCTACATCGTTAACAGACAGAGCCCCTTTAAATGACTGCTCCTTTGCGAAGTCGATCTTGTGATGCAACTCGTGCAGCTGTTCAATGAACGTCTGCTCTGTCACTGGCGTCTCGCAAATGTGTCTACAAAGGAAATACATGAACTTGTCATAAACGAAGATTTTGGACCACCGGCAATGAACTCAAATTTATACTCAGCTCTAGCTTTGACTTTGATTAACCATTGTTAACATTAAATTAAACATTAATCATTCTGGCATTAAAGGTAAAAGAGATACTGTCAGCAATACTGAAGACTTCTTTTTCACAGATCGGTTTTAAATTGACAGCCCAACTTACGATTTCCTACAATACAATTTCATGTATTTGAAATAAAACTAACGTACAATGTATCAAACAACACACGATAACGTAACCACGCAAAGCTACTGTTTTTAATAATTTGCGCTGGGTTCGGTGTATGAAAGTTTGACGTCTGAATCATGTTGGCCTTGATTTCCGTGTGCACTTGGTGGAAGTTTTTTCCTCCCTTTGTTTGTGCTTCAGTGGTTAAGCTTACAATGTAGCTGTTCATTTTGGTTGTCTAACTTATTCCTGTACTGATGTCTGTTCCTTTATAAGATCCCTTCTGCTGCAAACAAGGTTCTTAGAAAATACTTGTTTTTCAGAATAGTAATTTACTTACTTCACCATGGAATCTGTGATGACCATTTCATCCACAAACTGACTCAACTCGCCCCTGACGGCCTGAGGAGAGATGTGAATGGTTTCAACAAAGGTTGTTCATTCTAAAGCCGTAAACAGACCTTTCTCGAGACTTAAATGTACTAGCCGTTTGTCATTTTGCATCTCAAGGCCTAGGGTTGCCTGCCAGCCAGCTTAAGATAGGTAAGGTAACTTTACACCATGTATTTAACCACGGATAGATGAGGCTCTGGTACAGCCAGTGGTATTTTGTTGTGTACAGGCAGTTTTTGTGGCAAAGCTGCAAGTATAAGCTACAAAGCGAAGTGAGAGGAAGCATTCTACTTCCTTTTTTTCTTTGCTCTGCAGCTCATATTTTTCCTTCAGGTAAATAATATTGACAGCTATGCAGACCAGCAGCCTGCATGCAGATGTCTCTTATTCCCTTATTGCTAACACAGAGAGGAATCGAGGATGAACTGCAAGCAGTCTCAATTTCAAAGGATAGTGGGGTAAATGTTGTAACTGTTTTCAACAGTATTGACGACATAGATTAATTTGGTGCAAATGAAATCATATTGAATTTTTGGAGTCTTACACTTAAACAGTTTAGGAAAAATGTGTTTATGGTCAGCACCAATAAATGTTCGAATCTTTCTTTCTTCACTTCTGAACACTTTATTGATGAACTTTATCAAGTGTTAAAACATGCAAACGAGAGTTCTTCCTTTGAAGTTCCAATATACATGTAGTACTTCTCAGTAGGACACATGTATGAAATAATAAGTTTTCCTAACCTGTCTGTTTTTGAGTCTGATATTCATTGATAATGACTGTTCCTGGAGAGTTTGGATTTCAGAGCTGATGCTGCCAAGATCCTCCTGATAAGGAAAATAATATTCCACAGTTTAGTCTTAAAAGAAAACCACCTGTTTGTCAATAATGTTCAATTCATGTTCTGACATAAGTTGCCATAATCCACCATGCTCACCTGGAAACTTGTAAGCATCTTTTCCATGCTCTGTTGAAAAAAGATTGTTAGTTAATTTATAATACACCTGTATACATGCAGTCAATCAAAAAATAACAAAGTTTTGGGTAAAGCATAACTTAATCACAGGATGCGCCATGTGTTACACACACATGTAAAATTTTTCAAAATGAAAGCAGCAGATGAAAAAAACTGTCTTCTATTGAGATTCCTTACTTGGATGAATTCTAGAGTACAGCTGTACATGCAACTTACACATGTCACATGACATGTCTCACATGACATGTCTCATGACAGGAAATTTGACCATAAAGTGGATCGATGGCATTATTAAAAAATATATGATGCTAGCTTCTTGAAACATGGATATCCCCACAAATAAAAAATCTGTGAATTTCCTTCACTATGATTAGCCAATGAAGACACAGCAAGACTAGTGATGTTACAAGTGGAATACACATGTTACTGATACAGAACAGTTACTACCAACAAGCAAAAACAGCTTGCCTCAAGAATAGTGTCACATGAAGCAATCTGGTTGTGAAGGCTGGCAATATTTTCACTCTCTTTGATATCTTTACATTGTGGTTAAGTTTCTAAGACACTTGCAATGTAGATCAACAATAAACAGTAAACATGCAACGTAGATCAACAACAAATAAAATAAAAACATTTCCAGATTGGAAAAGTAAAAGATTAAGAGCATGCCAGAGGAGCCTGGTAGAAGCTTTTTTTCCCTTTCAAATACACCTGCACCAAAGAAAGGCAACTATTCAGGGAAGTGCAACTTGGGTACATGTTTTATAGATGTTTATTCAAAATACAGTAGGTTTTCTTGAATGGGAAGCGAATTGTTATCAGACACAACTAATAGTGTATTCTGGGATAGAAGTAGTTTTAGTGTGGAGAGTATTTTTAGTGTGGATGGCAATCACATTCTTTTGGAACATTTTCTACTTTTAGAATGAATGGCATTGATGGAATTGTGTGTAACCTGTGATCATGGAGACGAAGAGTAAAGGAGGAGGACAACGACCCCTGGTTGTACAATGTAGGACCCAATAAATGGCCCAGAACAAGCAGAATTGCATTCTTCTGGGGACAATTAATCTTCTAAAAAAGTAATTATTGTAAATATAATTATTATCTTCTCAGTTCTGTCATTCCTATCTTCCTAGATAAAGATGAATGTAATTTGATTTTAGCAAAAATTAAGAACACATTTACATTATTAAATAAATGTAATTGATACATGCAGGAGCATGAGTACGGTTTATGAATGACACAGTATTACTGAGTCTGTAATAAACCACCAATTTTCATTAGTTAGTCAACTAAATGAATCATTAAAGGATACAGTCCAAAATGGAGGCATTCTCCACTTCATGTAATTCACCTTCAATTTGTCTTGAATATTGCCTGAGGTCCACTCCCTAAGATATATAAAGAAGGTCAGATGCAGTACTATAGAAGAAGGCAGTTTCATTTCAAGTAAACTCCAGGTTTTTTTAATAATATTGAGATGTCTCTGGATCCAGAGAGTCCCATAACTATACATTTCTTAGATTACATGTACTTCGTATGTACAGCCTTTGAGGAAGTTATAATTTTTACGTTGAAGATACAACGTCATGTAAGATGGCAAGACTATAAAAGATAACTATCACCTCAAACAAATCCAGTAGAGATTTTGCCAAGGCACAGAAAAAATGTACCCAGAAAAGTTTGGAAGGTGTAAAATTGTTCCAAGATAAAACACAAAATTTAAAGAAAAGGCCTACCTGGGTGTATAGCCACACTGTAGAAATTGTCATGGGTCATGAAGGTTATGTGTGTGGGTTAATGTTGTGGGTAAAAATAATTTAAAATAAAATAATAAAGAAATAAAAATAAATATAAATAAATAAAATGTAAATGAATAAAATGTAAATGAACTTGTAAAATAATAATTCATCAAACGAAAATCCTGATTATTTTAGAGCGATATACCACCAGACTCATCTTCATAGAATATTTTCAAAATGGCGGCAAATTTTCAATCAAAGCTTGTTAAGAACACACCAATGCCCCCAACCCCACAGTAGCGAAAAGGCAGATCCACAGAACAAACGTACACCCGAAAGGCACTCAGGCAAGCCCAAGATTAATGCAAAAAATAAAAGGAGCAAACAAGGGGAAGGGGGAGGGGAAAGTCAAGGGGTGTTCTAGGGCACTTTGTACTCTCCCCAGGTTTCACTTACTTAAGAGACCAAGATGGCACCTCCCTCCCTGAACTCAGCAATTGAAGTCTTCGACAAGCAGGAGGAAAAATTGGGGACTGAACAGTCTTTTCTCAAAGATGTGAACAGGTCATTTTGAGACTGAATTGTCTTTTAAGTTACCTACGGCTCATACATACTTATTTTTGTGCCTATTAATAATTTCAATTTTCGCGAATTAAAAAAAATCGCCAAATTAAAGACTCACAAAATAAATCCTCGCAAAATTTAATATCCTTTTTTCAATTACAAATTTATCTACATAATCAAACAAATGAATCAACAAATGTTACTCACAAGATGATACCTATGTATAAACAAACTTCCCCCACAAGATGCTTTTGAGTATCTGGATGATGTTTAGATCTGCAAAAACTATTGAGCGATGGAATGACTGATTCTTTTTAGTATGTGTATAAGTTCCTGTTACAAATAATCCCTTTATATGGTTTATGGTGATAATTCATTACCTATGTAAAGGTTTGTGAAAGTAAATTTTGTTGACACATTTTTGCAAAATTTAATGCTCTTTTTTCATTTTGTTTACTTGAAATCGCAAAATTAACAAAAGCCTCACAAAATATTGCCTACCTAAAATCACAAAATTAAATATGAATAAGGTACCTTATACCCATGTTTATCTATTAATTCAATAAACATTCAGAAGAAGAGATGAAGGAAGTAGATTGCTTTGAAATAATCAAGATTTTTGCTTCATGAATTTTACTTATATAAAATAATATTTTAATTTTTAATTATTTATTATCTATTTATTAATTAGCCTGTGAACAGGCTCCAGTAGGGGATTGGCCACAAGTAGTGCAAGGGGAGATTGGGTAGAGGGGGATAACCCCTCTCTGTCTCTTTGCTTGTTCTCATCCTTTGTTTTCTACGTCCTTTCCCGACTAGAGAGCCTGTTCACAGGCTTTTTTTATGTTTCCCATGACATTTACCCACAACCACGACCCATGACCTCTACCCACAACCCATGACAAATAGCAACACTCCCTAGCTGGCCAGTATATAGTGCCAAGAAAATTACGTGTAAGTCAAATCATAAGAAGAACAAAAAAGATGGCATTTTACTTACTTTTTCTAGAGCTTCCTTCACCAACTCGTCTTCTAAATTCTCTTGTATATGTACTAAAATGCACAATGAGGTACCATTTGCTACTTTTCTTAAAATAAATTTCCATAATGAGATTTTGTTAAATGTCTTTTCCCTACTGATGTATGTAGTGATGTACTCACCATCAACTTCGTCCAGAATGAATTCATCTTGAGAAGTGAGATCTAGTTCCCCAAGATCGAGATCAACTTGCAAATCCTGAACACAAGACATTTATTTTAGAGGCGTAGAAAAAGACCAAAGTTATATTTAAGCTTATTTACACTTATTTTGAGAACTGCAAAAATTTCAGGGCAGTAAGCTTAAATCCCGGCATAACTAATTGATCAAAATCGATCATCAGAAAGCTGATCAATAAATCGATATTAATCGATCAGATCGGTCGATTACCATCAATTAATATCGGTAATCGATAAAAATTGATAGTCACAACTTTTCCACTACAAACAGTATCGATTTTTATCGATAGACACAGGGACAGAATACTAATGAGTTTGGTATATTTTTATGTCAAGAAGAACGAACCATGTATATTGATTTTACTGCATATTTTAATTAACTTATAACAAGTATTATAGGAAACTTGATGTTTTCTATCAGTTGATATTCCTTCTTATCCAAAAAATACAATATGGCCTTTTTTGTGTTTTAATTATTTATCTAACTCAACTATACCGTATTTGGCTTTCCATGTTATCCTCTATAGTCTTCGCTCAAATCAATAAAGCCATTATGTTTGGTGGCATTTACATTAATAACTGGGCACACCACGTTTGTACCAACTTCAAAATGTCAGCATTTACCGTGAACTGGTGCACGCTAGAAGAGTGAAACTTCTGCAATGTTACAAATAGTCGGTAGCATTGTGGTATTTTTTTAATGTCATTAAAAATGCGTTAACATCAGGCTTAAATACAGTCTTGTTCTATGTTCTTGTTTCACTCACATTGCTGAAATAAATTAACACATCACAATGTCCTCGAGTAACATCTTGTTTACAACAGAAAAAAAGCAGAAAATTAAGATATACGCGAGTGGAGATGAAAACCAATGAAATTGATATTAATTAATATAAATCGATAATAATCGATGAAATCGATAGTCACAACCGAAAACGGTATCGATTTTTATCGATTTCCGATAAAAATCGATTGATTAGAATCGATTAACATCGATTAATATAGATTTTATTGGGCTATCGATTTATTGATTACCGGTAGTTACGCCGGGCTTAAATACACTCCTTCGCTTATCTTTTCAGTGGAAAGTTGAATATCACAAGAACAATAGTGAGTATAAGTTATGTACTGTGAGAAACACAGTTAATATAGCAAACCTCGTCTGCTTCTTCAGCGTCATTGGAAATATTTTCATTTGCCTCTGGGATGTTCAAATTTTGTGAATTTTCCTGATGGCCTTCTGCCATCTTTATTCCTTACGCCAGCAACAAATACGTCATGTAACCTTTCGTGTAGTGAAACCTGTCTATACTACACTGGGAACTACACGATGTTATTTTCTTTCTTGTTTATCACCGCTGAGTAATTCTCAAGGGCGCAGGAGGAAATGAACCACATTCCATTCCCGGGCGATCCCGGGCAGGCAGCAAAATACCTAGCAAAATATTGTGTCGCTAAAAACGGCTGTTTTGTAGCGTAATCTCTTTCCGGTTCATGATGTTTCAGCACTCTTCCAGCTCCGCCCCCTGGAATGCTCGTACAAGCTCCAATTTAGCTGTGTTTCGCAAGGCGCGTTCCCTCACGGCAAAGTTGCTCACGTTCGATTCTCAAGATTTAATAGAAGTCCAGTTGAGCTTATTTGTTTAGAAGCAAAGCAGTTCATAGAAATGGGAAATTTACTGCCTCTAGACTCCTCCAAGAAGCAACAAATCGAAGGTACGTTTTTACACTGTATTAATACAATAACGTGATTTCTTCGTAACTCTATATTAAGTCTTACAAACATTTTATGTAAGCTTACAATTGAGCGGGTGCCATTCCAATGGACAAATTTGAAATGTCTTATTGCAAGAGGTGGCGACCTTCTCTGGCTAGCGTAGCTGGCTGGTCACCGGCATTTCACCAGAGCCGTGATATTATAAAGCTATCAATTGCTGTTTAACAAACAGCGCTAGTTGTGCCCGTACAGTATTTTAAAAGCCTAAATAACTCCACGATATTACACCTACAAGCTTGCTATTTTCCGCAAGCGAAATTTTGCGTTCAATGTAGACCTGTATTTTAGAAATCTCGATTCAACAACGTGGAACACTTGGTCATTTTCTTCTTTTAAATTTATATACGCTTACAAATCCAAGAAGACGGCAAATTATTTGCATCGTACCGTGTGACATCTTAACAAGTACAATAATTATTATGTTTTAGCAATGTAATAATTGAGCATTGTGTAGGAAAGCCTAAACTTTGATCACAAGAAAGCAGTCACTGGAATTTATACTGGTTGATTATACTAGCTGATCACTACCCCCTTACATCCGGGAGGAAATGACTATGAGTGCAATATTGACCCCACCCATGCCAGTGTCTTGTGTTCCTCAGAAAAGTTGTATTAAAAGAAACCGTATTTGTAAAAACCTAGATACCCCCCATTTGTTTCCAGACACATGTCCATGTACGTGTACACTAGAAGAACATGACACAGAAATAAGGTTATTATTATAATTATTATTATTATTATTATTATTATTATTATTATTATTATTATCATTATTATTAATTGCTAGAGATAAAAATGCTTTCTCATAAATGTGTCACCTGCTATGATTCTATACATTCCTTACTTGGTACATTATAAAACAAAAAGTTGCACACAAGCCACTTTCTGTAGCATGAGTCAACTGAGGGTATTCGTACCCCCTCCCCCCCCCCCCCCAACTCTGCCCTCTGGATGGAATTGCTTCTCCATTGCAGGGTTACTCCTAGCAGTATGTCACCGGTACCCATTTATACACCTGGGTGGAGAGAGACAATATGCGGAACAAAGTTTCTTGCCTAAGGAAACAACATGATTGCAGGAACCAGACCTCAAACCACTAACCTCCAGATCTGAAGTTCAATGTGCTAACTGTCATGTATTGACAAGAGATCTAGGAACGCACCCGGACAACATGGCCGTTTACTGCAAACACGTTTTATTGAATCTATGCGTGTGCATGTAATGACTATATATGGTAAACGCACAGGGAGACATAACATTTCCTCCACACAAAAATGATCTGTCCCTAGTTTGTAGACTGAGCCTAAGATACAATCTCAAGGAAACAACTAAATCGACTAACAGTGTCCGGTAACCTACAGTTTCTAAGAAAACAGAAAACAAAGAAAAAAAAAGAAAAACAGTTCAGAGATTGAGTCTCTGGGGGTTCCGCCACTCATGGACCATAGGACTGACTGGAGTCACTTCAGGAGGGTCGGTGGCTACAGGTGAGGGAACAGAAACCACCTCCGGTTGATCTGCCACGGGATTCTCTGGAACTGTACCAACCACATCAGGTGGTGCACTCTGTTGGATTGGCGCTGGTGGTAGGCTGACCACTTCTGGTTGGCTGACCTCAACAGTGTCGGGCTCAACTGCCGTTGGCTTCAGCTAGTCGATATGTCGACACCAAATAATCCCAGGTGCCACCTGCACCTCGTACATCAGCGGACCTGTCTTCTTGACAATCAGCCCTGAATGCTACTTCAGATCCCCTCGATAATCTCGTGACATCACAAAGTCACTAACCTCTAACTGATGACACTGTCTACCCTTCTCATTAGTGGCCCTAATGCTCTGCTGACACTGTTGGTTAACCATCTTACGGTTCAAGTTAGGTTTCACCAAATCTAGGCGAGTGCGCAACGGTCTTCCAAGGAGTAACTGTGCAGGGCTCACACCGGTAGTGGAGTGAGGAGTGTTCCTATAAGCTATAAGAAACTTTGCCAACTTCTCCTTCACCGGCTTTGAACTTTGATGCATGGAATGTAACGCTTGCTTGAAAGTTTGTACAGCCCTCTCAGCTAGACCATTTGCAGCCGGATGGTATGGTGCTGACGTTAAATGGCGGATGCCATTGGACCTGGCAAATGCCTGGAACTCCTCAGAAACGAATTGTGCACCGTTGTCACTAACGATCTGTTCAGGAATTCCAAATCTGGCGAATAAATCGCGTAGGACTTCGATGGTCGAACTTGAAGTGGTGGAACTAACAGGAACCACTTCCGGCCACTTGCTGTGTGCATCGACAACTACTAAGAACATCGAGTTCTGGAATGGGCCGGCATAGTCGATGTGTATGCATTGCCATGGTGTAGTGGCCCACTCCCACGAATGCAATGGTGCTATAGTAGGCATCTTCTGGTTGTGCTGACACCCACTACAGGCTTTCGCTAGCTCTTCCAGTTGGCCACTGATATTAGGCCACCAGACGTAGCTCCTCGCTAGTGCTTTCATTTTTACCACACCCAGATGCCCGTCGTGCAGCTCCTCCAACACTCTGTCTTGGAGCTTATTGGGGATTACCACTCTCATTCCCCATAGAATGCAACCTTGGTGAACCGTCAGTTCATTACGCAGCTCGTAGTAAGGCTTGTCTCCACCTATACGAGCAGACCATCCTTTCACGATGGACTCGTACACCCTTGCTAGGACTGGGTCACGACGTGTTTCTCTAGCAACTGCTTCACTGGTTACAGGTAATGCTCAAACTGGGTTGCGTGGAACACCTCTGATGAATCCACTTCCATCTCCTCCCTCTCTTGTTGCTGAAGGGGGAGCCGAGACAGTCCATCAGCATTGCAGTGCTTGGTCATGCTCTTATACTCTATCTTGTAATCGAAACCAGCCAAGAACATAGCATAGCGTTGGAGTTTCGCAGCGGTCATGGCAGGAACTCCCTTCTCTGGGTGGAAAATGGCAGTGAGGGGCTTGTGGTCTGTAATGAGCATGAACCGCCTCCCATAGAGGTACACATGGAACCGTTTCACCCCCCCCCCCCCCCCATACGATGGACAATGCCTCCTTGTCAATCTGGGCGTACTTGCGTTCTGTTTTGGTCAACGATCGGGACGCAAAAGCTACTGGCCTTTCGCTGCCATCAGGCATGACGTGTGAAAGAACCGCACCGATGCCAGTTGGTGAAGGATCGCATGCAAGCCTAACTGGTAACGCTGGAACATAATGCATTAGCACCTGCTCAGATGTAATCATGCACTTCCCTCTGTGAAGGCTTGCTCGCACTGTTCAGTCCACTGCCATTCGCTGTTTTGCTCTAACAACTGGTGAAGTGGGTGGAGAACTGTGGATGCATTAGGCAAGAAGCGGTTACAAGTAACAGTTAACGAGCCCTAAAAATGAGCGAAGCTGTGACACATTCTCAGGTCTTGGCGTGCTAACTACTGCCTCAATCTTCTCTTGTGTCTTGTGGAGACCTTCTCTGTCGATCTCATGCCCACAGAACTGAACTCTATCCCTGAAGAACTCGCACTTCTCTTTGTTGGCCTTCAGACCCATGTCTTGCAGTCGCTTAAGCATGCTCTCTAAATTCTCCAAATGCTCTTCAACAGTTTTGCCCGAGACGATCATGTCATCGAGGATACACTGGGTGCCAGGTATTCCCTGTAATACCTGGTCTATGGCACGTTGTCAAATCGCTGGACTTGAAGTAACGCCAAAAACTAACCGATTGTATTGAAAAAGAACCTTGTGCGTATTGATCGTGAGGTATTTCTTGAATTCCTCTGTTACTTCCATCTGGTATAAGCTTGGCGTAGATCAAGTTTGCTAAAATGTTTTCCCCCAGCCAAATTTGCAAAAATATCCTCTATGCACGGCAGAGGATACTGTTCTGCAAGAAGAACTAGATTGACTGAGACCTTGAAATCGCCACACACACGCACTGATCCATTTCGCTTAACTACCGGGACAATTGGGGTAGCCCATTCACTGTATTCTACCTTAGACAGAATACCGTCCTCCTCTAAATGTGTCAATTCTGCTTCTACCCTGGGGCGAAGTGCATATGGAACTTGACGTGGCTTATGAAAGCTAGGCTGGCAGCCCTCCTCAACTTTTAAATCAGCCTTGAGGCCTTTAAGTGTGCCTACGCCCTCAGAAAATACAGACTCGTACTTCTGCAACAACTGATCCACTTTGTGCTGCATGACCCCTTCCGGCATCTGGCTAAGCTTAAGGGCTTTGATTTCACCCCAGTCCAGCTGAATTTTGGAGAGCCAGTCACGCCCAAGCAATGCTGGCCCTGGTGTCTCAACCACTTGTAGGGTTAACTCCTGTTCTTGTCCCTTAAACTTAACAATACACTTCATCTCTCCCTTAGGTGTGAGTTTCTACTCAGTGTAGGTTTTAAGTGTGACATGGTTCTTTGCTGGTTTCACGTGACCAAAATGTTCCTTATACTGTTTGTATGGGAGTACAGACACAGCTGAACCTGTGTCTAGTTCCATCTTGATCACCCTTCCCTGTACTTCAGGGCTGACCCATATCACATGATCCTTGTCACTCACGTTATTAACCTCAAGGGATCCTAAGTAGTCATCGCTGTCTCCGTCATCACTGTCCACATAATTTACTGGAGGTCGGGCAGCTTGTGTCTCCCTTTTCTTGGATTTACAAGCCCTCACAATATGGCCGGTCTTGTTACAGTGGCGACATTTTTCCCTTTTGTACGGACAACTTTTATGATTGTGATTTCCCAAACAACAGTAGCAACTTTGATCACCTGGCTCGTTAGGGGATGGGGAACTCTTTTTCTCTGAAGGCCTAGCTTCCTTCTTAGGTTTAGGCTTCTTGTTTGGCCTTGACTTGGATAACAAATCAACTGGGTTTGACTCTTTACCCCCCTGGAGAGCTTCAACATCCTTGTAAGATTGCTCAATAGCGATGCATTTTGCAACAGCAATGTCAAATGTCAGTTCCTCGAGTTTGAGTTTCAAAAGCTCTGACATCACTCTCTTATCTCGAATACCCGAAACCAATCTATCTCTGAACCTTTCCAGTCGCATGGCCTCATTAAACTTGCAATCAGTAGCTAGATGCTTTAGAACAGTAACATACTGACTCACCATTTCTCCCGCATTTCACGCTCAGTTATCAAACTCATACCTGGCGACTAGAGCAGATTTCTGGGGCTTCAATTGCTTCTGGAGACGCGCTACGATCGTGTCATACATGAGAGAATCTTCTCTTAACAATATCAGGGCCACCAAATCTTTCGCCAGCTGGTATGTTTTGGTGGGAAGATTAGTTAACAGGACGGCTTTCTTCTGTTTCGAGTCGGTCACTCCATTGGCCACGAAGAAGAATTCTAGCTGTTCTGCATACGCTTTGAAGTCGGTTCCCACTGCGAACTTCTGAACTTTTCTGATGTTCCGAACCAGATTTTGTGCTGCATTAGTCTCGGTTGGCATCTTGAGACGTTGTGTGGATCTTGTTTAGGAATTTCTTTCACTTTTTCCACAGTAAAATAACCCTAAGATCCTGTTCTCATCGCCAAAATTGTCATGTATTGACAAGAGATCTAGGAACGCACCCGGACAATATGGCAGTTCACTGCAAACACGTTTTATTGAATCTATGCGTGCGCATGTAATGACTATATATGGTAAACGCACAGGGAGACCATAACACTAACCACTGCACCTGCAAATTGTCCCCACAATTAGTACACCATAATTACAGCTGCCCCTAAAGTACAGTGTATGGAATGGTTTGTCATGAGCCATACAGTAAAAAGGAACATTAATAATTAATAATTAGTGCTCTTAGGTTCAAGTTGATATCTGACAACAAGCAGTGCACTGAGAACTGTAAATTTAGCTATAGTTTAGAGGTATACCCAGTAGGTATGAGGAACAGGAAAATTTAAAGCGTTTTTCTTTTTTCATTTTGGACACTCCTCAGTCTAATCTGAGACCTCTTCCATCCCTGTTTAATGTGATTTACAGCACACCCCAGAAATTGCCTTTCAGATGGTATATCACATGTGGTCTACTAGTTCATAGCTGCCAATTTAGAAAAACGTGGCATTTACCTTTAATCTTGTTCCCAGATCTCGCGGGTGGGCGAAGCCAAAGGCGAGATCTGGTCAATCCGATTTGTACCACGTGATTGCCTGTCAGGAATGTGGCAGGCAAGTCAATAGCGCATGCCCGAGACAATTCTAATAAAATGGCAATCAAATGAATAACGAATGCTTAACCAATCTCGTCTTTCCTGGAATGATATCTAGCAAAGTATTTTACTAAGAGAATAAAGCAGAAGGCAATCATCAAAGCTCAGTTCGGGTAAATAATGTTTTATTTGATTAAGTGTTCATTCGGTGGCTACATGCAATGACTAGACATGTCTAGGTTTTATGCAAATTTGATCGGGTCACGTAAATATTCTTACGGCGGATTCTTAAGGCGGAACATCGTTATTTGTTAGAAATAGCTTTATAATGCTATGAAGAACTGAGAAGAAATCTTCTTGACTTTTGAGGCCAACTGTAAACAACGAAACATCCCAGGAATGCATATATTATGATTGCGTGCACAATGACTACAGACATTGAATTCCCTTGAGGCCCTGAGAAGCCTCGCAATGCACGTTCAAATTTTAGCGCTGTGATAGCCATGTTTTGAAACAGCCAATCAAAAAAATCGAATTTTCTTACTTGACCAGATCTCGTCTTCAGCTTCGCCCACCCGCGAGATCTGGGAACGAGATTAATTTACCTTGGATGATAAAGGGTTAAATTGTTTATTGCATTATACTGTGGAGGGATGGCTCTTGAGCTAATCACCCGATCTCTGTAAAAATTCTCTCTTTGTATACATGTAACAGTTTTTATTAACTTTGTCATTTTTCTCTAGATATTGCAGAAGAATTCCTGAAGGAATTCACCATAGCTTACAATACAGCTTATGGAGTTGAATACACCAAGAGAACCTTGAAGGAGATTGATGCTGAGTCATTTGCAGAGGAAAAACCAGTTTACATGTTACTACATAGACCAGTAAGTAACGTTGTACAGCTCTAATGAGTCTGACTTATTTACATTGTATTGTGTTGTTCGAGTTCATTTACTCTGTAGCATTACGCTCAGGCCAAATAAATTTAATTATGCAGCCTGATTTGTTCCAAAGTTTTTTTGGTCCTTCCATGCATCCTGATTAATACTCTTTTTGCTGTTATTTCAATGTTGGCCTTTTTCATTGACAGTCATTAAAAAACAAAAGAAAAATAATTGTTAGGAATGGGGAACTTCACCACAGATGTTTGTGGGCCACAGAGTGACAGAAACTGGAAGTTGACCGTGATTCTATAACTGGACCTTGCACTGAGTCAGTAACAGTTACAACTTTGCCTTTGGCCTTTTAGCTTTTTCCTTATACAGCCCCATCAAAATGTTCCGGCAGCGGGCAATTTTGCCACCTACAGTCAATTATTTCCTTCCTAGTTCACACTGGAGTTCACTGATGCTGACTAATAATAAAATGCGCTTTTAGCCCTTACTGCCTACTTCTTCTGTTACAAAACATTGTGACATGTACAGGG
Source organism: Siderastrea radians (assembly GCA_964017195.1). Lineage (NCBI taxonomy): Eukaryota > Metazoa > Cnidaria > Anthozoa > Scleractinia > Rhizangiidae > Siderastrea > Siderastrea radians. The sequence goes on along the minus strand of OZ024889.1, from coordinate 49,202,825 downwards.
TGCTTATATGGGCAATGGTCCAATCAGTATATATTCATGGGTAGCTGATGTTATTGGACCTTGGTGAAATGGGTCTGTAACATTTTTAATTCAAAGCAGTCCTAATTTTTTAAACTTTAACTTTTCAGTGGGACAGCTTCAAACATCCACTGAAGTTGGGATACCTCACAAAAAAGGGAGCAGTGGTGAAGAACTGGAAGAAGCGCTATTTTGTTGCCAATGCTGATTACTCTGTGGACTATTTTGAGAATGAAGAGGTACATGCAATAGGACACGTGTAGCATAAATTGTCTTACAGCGTAGTTGCTTACCGTTTGCAGGCTTAAATGGCTACTTAACTTGCATAGTTTACTGACACAATCAGGACAATGACCAGAGACTTGTAACATCTACTAACGATTCACAATTCACTTGACCCTGATGATGACTTCCACTCAGGTTGTTGAAATGACAGCCATTGTCATCACAAACAGTCCTTCTCAAGAATATACTCGCATGGATGATCATTACTTTACTGACTTATCGTGATATATGACTCCTGGATTCAAACCACTTACATGTTTAGAATATTATTGTTTGCCGGGTTTATGTCAGTTTTTTAACCCAGAGCATTTGCCTTAAGTTTGCATGTAACATGTCATCTTCCCAATGCAGTGTAATGTTAGTACAGTGTAACTGTAAAAATAGTCATACATTGTAATAAGATGCATTTTGTGCCAACAATTTTATCAGATGCCCAAGCTTTCGTAAACGCCTTGTGTCCTAAAATGCCCCCCATCCCCTAAAAGTAAGCATTTTAATATAAAAATTCCTCTCTATCACCCCCTATCTAGTAAACTCCTTTTCCAAAACAGCTGTCAGAGTCAGACTCGTAAGCTATACTGTCTGTTTTCTGTCCAAGCTGTCCTTGAGCTGTAATTATCGCAGAGTCTGATGTTGATGAAGGCAATAAAGTTTAATGTACATGTGTAATGAATCATCAAAATGATTTTAACACAGTGTTATTGATACAGAAAAGTACATGTTGGTTGTGGCAGTAGGTTTTTCATATTCATTTGATTGTGTTTGTTGCCCTTGAACTAAAAGCCTTCAGCAGAATCATTGCTTTTCACTCGTCCGGGTAGTGGACACCCCGATTAGAAATAAATGCCCCCATTAAATCCCAAAAAGCACTTAAAAGTCAAGATCATTTACAGTAACCAACGACATTGTACATATGATCTTGCTGACTTTCTAAGTAGCCACAGAATGACATATATGCACAATTGCTATCGTGGGTCTCAAAAGAACCATTGATTTTGAGCCCACACATTCCTTTATCTGTGACTCCTGGTGGTAAGTAATGAAAAGTTGTATGTATTTTTTTTTATAAATAATTTATTAATTATTGTCAGGCTTTTCAAAAAGGGTTCAAGCCTAAAGGCATTATCTTTCCTTGTGGTTATGAAGTTCATGCAAATCTGGATGAAACAATGGCAGAAAGGTTAAAGAACATGGCAAAACTTATGGGTAAGCAATGCTTTTAAAGCTTTGTTGTAGAGACCTCCTATCTTTTTTTGCAGCTGGATTTCAGGGTTTATTCTAGAGCGCAACTTTGCAGGCTTTCCACAATTAAAAAAAAATGCAGCATAAAATTTACATCAGCGCATCAAATGGGGCACACAAAATCGTGCCCAAGGATAAACTAATTTTCTGAAATAGAGAATTCGAAAACATCACTGACGATAAGATCGATATGACCGCCACTCCATACTTCGAAATTAATAATAATAATAATAATAATACAATTCTTTATACAGATGGCCTATATCACACAAGGTGGTTTTCAATAGGGCACTGTGAAAATATAACAAGATAAAACTAACTAAAATACTAAAATGCTAATTTAAATATTAGAAAATTCATAGCCTCTTACTGTCTCAATTGCCTTTCTCTTCTTTATTTGTTTCTGTGTTCGTATTCTTGAGTTGTTTCTGAGTTATTATTAATTCTTCCATGCATATATAACGATAAATTTAACAATAAAAAAAAATGCGGAAAGTCACTGTTTGCAAGCGACAAGAGTCATTATTTTAAAAGACAAACATCTGGGATTCTAGATCTACAGTTACTCAAGTTCAGGTCTTCACAGTTGCTCCTTTCTTGGGCCCCCTTTCTTGAAAATGGGCCCCTTATAATATTTTTATTACAGAAGGGGGCCCACTGTACCCTCATTGGCCAATTTCTTGAATAATTGCTGTGGATTGTGAGGCCCAAGATTTATGAAACCTGGTTAAAGCCAGGCACAAGGCAATTTCATACACTCACCTTAACAAAATTGATTGCAAGCAATTGCTAGTGGTTTTTGCAGGAGCAGACACGCTAGGGGATTGCTGCCAAATGGCTGCACATCTCATCACTGACAACTGGCAAAACAGCAATTTGCGATTGCTTGTTGTGTTGATTGACGTCGCTGGCAAAATCACAGTCTCAGCAGTGGCACACCTTGCAAGTTTTGCTGACGATCGAATTCCCTGCTATGAACACAATGTTATCAAAATGTTATCAATTTGTCTTGTGTGTTGGTTGCCAAAGTCTTACTGTGGCCTGCACATTATTTCCCAGGAGTGGATGAGAAGGAAGTCGGTGCCCCAGAAAAGCTCCCAGAACACACGTTTGAGGTGGGTCATTCAAGGAGGAGGTCTTACCTCATCACAGCTGAAAGTGAAGAAGACAAAAAAGACTGGGTTGAAACCTTCAAAGTTTGCTGCAGGAAAGCAGATGGTAAGGCTAAGTGAATCAAATAAATTTAGTCAAAATGAATTACTGCAAACCAAATTTGTATTTTTGGTTCAAACCAGCGCTCATTTGGCCAGAAAGTTTTAGTTTGCTCAAATTTTCGTTAAAACTGAACGAAGAGAAACTTTTTTAAAAAAAACTTATTTTATGGCCTGTAACGTTTAATGTGCTCTTAGCCACTCTTGTGTTCTTTCCAAAAGTTTGAGACTGCGCAAACATTCAATTAACAATGAGGAAATCTTCTCAGAGGCAAAATACATGTACTTATTAGACTTTGAAATCTCAGTTACAATATCTCAAGCTTTATGAAGAACTCTGGTGTCAAACGAGTTCTTGATCAAATAGTCAAAATTTGTCTCACACTGAAATTAATGTTATCTGGTTTCAAATGTGCATAAAACAACATAATTCATAATAATAATTATTTTTAAGTTTGTGGCTCAGCCAAATGAAAAAATACCTGGACTATACCTGTCGCCTTTTTGGACACTCAAATGTGCATAGAGATTCTCGTAGAGCACTACGTTTCTACGGCCGTCTATTTAATATATGTGTCAAAAGCGTATAGTTGTAGAACGGTGATCGTACAGTAATGTTTTCCTAGACAAAGTACTGAAATGGAAACATGAGGGGAGTACTGTTCAAAACACTTTACTGGTTCTACAACTTACATGTAGTTCCGTTCTACACCTGTGGCCGATTGTACGCACTATGTTTGTACAACTCACTTGCTTTTACACACCACTGGATGATTCTACACATCTGCAATGCTGCCATACGCGGACTGTCAGTTTTGTTTTATACCACTGTATGCTTCTATGCATCTAAGTCTCTACGACTCACTTTCCTTTTCCACCACTGTCCGATTCTATGCATCTACGATGCTACTACCACATGGACAGTGCAGAAAGGAAAGTTAACTTTGTATAGGAGTGTGTCATGTGGGTCGACTGTTAATAGGTGTACACCTAACCCTTAAAGCCCCAGTAGTGATCAGCATCAAATTTCTCCTCATCATATCAGTGTATTTTAACACATACAGGTCATTAGAATTTAGCAAATGATCACCGAAGATGAACTGTCTTGATGTTTAAACATGTTCCCCCAATTGGTAATCAATAGATCTGAGGAGACCAGTAAGGAGAATTTTTATAATGAAGTTGGGGCTTTTAAGCCTTTAAGCCTAATGTAAGAGAAAATAATAGCTTTCCACTGAGACAAATAAAAATGACTATGGTGTCCATAAAACAGGGTTTCACTGTTACATTAGTCTTTAGATTCGAAAAAAATCATGTCAGAATCACAGGTATTGCAGTAGTGTCAATTTATCCTTTCTTCTCATTTGTTTGTCTCCAGGTCTGAAGAGTGAAGATCCAGTGGGTCGTGCAGCTTTTAAAACTGCTATCTGGAAGACATATTGGAGGCATGGACAAAGCGGCACTGAGGAACAGGTCAGTCAGGCATGCATCACTTGTTCAATTGCAGCCAGACACCTCCCCCTCCCTATACCCCAGGTTAACCACACCCCACCCCACCCCACCCCACCCCACCCTGTGGCAAATGCCTCATGGTGAAAGCAAGCAAGCTGTTCGAATGCCCCATGTACTACAATAAAAGAATGTAGGCAAACCTGAGGGGAATGGCTAAGGGGAGGGGGGGGGGGGCACCCATATGAATGTCACAAGTGTTTACCGTACCTTTTAGAAATTAGGTTGCATGATTTGGTATCAGTTAGGATGTGAAAATCTTAAATGCTACCTTTAGATTTATGCTGATACCTCAAGATTAGAAGTTCAAATAATTTAGTGATATACAGGGTTTTAGTCATAGTTATAATTATAGTATGCTTTAAAAGGTTTACACAAAGATGAATAAACCAACCTGGAGCAACAGGTGGCATTGTAAATATACAATGTACAGGAATAAGATTACACGACGTCTTTTCTTATGCAGGTACTCAGCGACATCCTCGTGGACAGAATTAATTACCGAGTGATGACTTCTGTATATTCTGACATTCCAGGAGGCTGGACAATGAAGCAAAAGATCAGAGAGCAGGTTAGCGTCTCAGTGGTCACTTGCTGCCAGTCGTTCTTTTCTCTTCTTATATCCAATTATTTTGACTTGCTTAACTTTTCACGTATGGTATTTGCCAGGATTCTGTGAGGCCGTACACTAATTAAACAATAGAGTTTTTCTGTCCAAGGCACTATCGTGTGATAGGTTGCCCGAGAAAATTTGATCTGCACAACAAATATTCGTTCGAGGGCTTATGTGAAGTTTGAACATCAAATTTCCGAGGGAACCTATCACACATATAGCCTCCCACGCAGTCGTTTTAAAACGACTGCGTGGGAGGCTATCACACATAGGGCCTGAGACAGAAGGACCTCTATTGTTTTTATTGTACAACGCTAAATTTTGAGCGAAAATTGCCAAAAACGGGCACTGTTGGCTGATAGGCGCCCGCTGAGGAGATGACACTATCGCGATACGTGATCGATCGACCAATGGGAGCACGTCAAAATTTAGCGTTGTACTATAAACATGTATGTGGACTGTCTGTCAGACCTCTTCTGATTCCTATGAAGGTACACTATAACATTGCACATTTACTTACATACAGTTGACGACGGTGTCTCTTTGTAGCTCAGTATTTAAACTATCTCACAGAAGTGTGGAAGTTCGCTGGTTCGACTCCTGCTGGGATTTAGAATATTTTGGTTCTATGTTCTTAAGAAACTAAAAAGTGACCCCTACATGACTAAACTTAATAAGTAACCGTTTTTATTATTCCACTTTCGCACCATTTTGCCATATAAGGTCAAGAGGAAGCGCAAAATATGCCACGGTATTATGTATTGCACTGTAAAATCCAGATTTCACAGGTTTTCTGGCCGAAGGACTGGAGAAACCAAATTTTGACGTGATTTTTTCAAGTGGAATAATAAATCTCTTATTCGATGGCTTGACATATAATACGCAATGACATTTTGCTCATTGCTCGTATTTTTCCTCGCCCCGTCGGGGCTTGGAAAAATGCTACGCAACTCGCAAAATATCCGCGCATATTATATGTTAAACCATCGAATAAGATGTACCTCTTTTATGACTTATGTTCAGTTTCACTCGGAACTACAGTTACTGGTGCCTTTGCTGCAGTTTTGCCTCGGTTGATTCGCGGTTCTACACCGCGGGGGGACTTCGACTTTTGCGGACGGAAAAACGTGGTGACGAACAGAAAGTGGTTGAGTTTTAATAAGCTGATATTCGCTTAGCTTGTGAACAAGCTCCTTTGCTCCGCTTGCTTATTTTCCTCACTAAGGAGGCTGTTCACAGGCTAATGTTCGCTCCTCATTTCACACGTGTAGTCTTCTGTGCAATAGCGCTACAACCGGAAGTAGGTGACAAAATTTAACAATGCTGTAGCAATTGTAATGGCAGTCGTTGTCTCGTTACCAAGGTTTTACCACGTATTATGTTCCACGGCTTTTGGTTGCTTTCGGCGGTACCGCGGTTGCGGTGTTCCTGCCACCACAGTGAATTCACGGCTCAGGACCAGCATTGGCAAAGACGAGGTTTTCCTGCAATGAATATTAAAATAGATCCGAGCAGTGCTTGTGCTAATTTTTCACGCGCAACTGAACACACGTAAACTTGATTTCGCCTCTTTTTTACTGTCCGTTTTCTGTTTAGGTTGTGAAGACTCTAGATTCTCTGGTGATGGCCATGGTAATTCCATCTTGGAAGGGAATGCAGGAATCTTCCCAACAGTTGAAAGCTGTTCTTGAGCCAACTATCAAAGACAAGAAAGATGAACTAGCTGCAGCGCAGAGGAAAGTCATGTGGGATTTATCAGGCATGTGACGATGCACGTGCATGCGTACTCCACTGTACAAACCCCATCGTAAATGGCGGAAACAAACAGCTTAAAATTTTAACTGAACGGAAATTCATTAGCATTGCCAGAATAGCACCTTCTCTTTGAAAGTTGTATAAAGTTTCCTTAACTTTGGAAGCGATACTAAACTTCACACTGAGGTAATCATATATACGTGAATGAGGATGAACATACGAAATAATCAAATACCTGAACTGATGCTGACCCTCGCAGTTAAAGATAAAAATTCAGGCTCGAACGGGATTTGAACCCAAGTGACAATCCCGTTGCTATCATTAGGAATGGTACCATTAGGAAAGGCATGTAGGACATCCCGGTAGTTAGTTGTGGCATCTGCACTTGCCCCAGGAATTTTTTTTTCAATCATCCAACAAAAGGCACTGTAAAGGCTACCACATGTAACTCGTGTGTTTAATATGTCAGGGACTCCTAGTATAATGTAAACTGTTTTAGAAGAATATGGTTGAGGACAGAGTTTTATTTTCCTTAGAACTGCTGAAATCTACATTGGAGAAAGTTATGGCAGACATGGAAGACACGATGAAAGAGATAGTTGAGCTGCTGAAACCCAAGGTAGACAGCGACATACTTGTGCTGCTATTTTCTTCTTCCTGTCTATGTCATAATTATACGACTAATAAAAATACAAGGACCCTTGGTGACTCACATAAATAAAGAATAATATGTTCATGACGCCTTGACAGTTTACACGAAAGTTTGGAGAATAGGAGGCGTTTTGATACCGAAACTGTCGCCCAGTGGTTTCCCGACGTGGGAAAATTATGTTTTATTTGTTGTTGCTGTTTTGTTTTTGTTTTGGTTTTTCGGAGGGATAAAAAAGAATCATATTTAGGTTTGGATCGATCGAATTACCGTGGGAATTTTAAAATCTCAGCCTTCTCTCGATTATGACCGAGAATATCAAAGAAGCGAGCTCTGCGGAAGATAAAGTATAGAAGACTTAACTATATCCTAGGTAGACCGACTGAAAACATTAGAAAGCGAAGGCGGTGACTCCAAATTTCTCTTTATAAAATATCCATTATATACTTTATTGCAGATGGAAGAAGCCCTAGTCGAGTTGAAGAAAATTCTGATAAAGAATTTGGATAAAGTCATTGAGGAAGCCAAGAATACTAATGAAATTGAGGCGTCTTTGAAGACGGTATGTATTTATGCGTGCGCAATTTGCAAAATCATCTTTAATTTGGGTAAAATAGGTTTTAATAGTAATGCGGGTAGATAAACAAGTTTAAATATTATGTTCTGATCAATCAGTCTCGCCTGCTTTAATGTCTGGAAATTCAAGAGATGCCTCAACTCTGGATTAAGCCTCTAGATGCCC
>OZ024889.1:48989801-49189801 GCA_964017195.1 Siderastrea radians | reverse complement strand
CACAAAAATCGTTACAAAGCTTTTCATGAATAATGCCCTGTGCGGTGCAGTTTCTGTGGTGGAGCAAAAGCTATCCGATTCAGTGTGATAAGTGCATTAATTAAACTTGGAGCTAGAGGGAATAAAGGTTGGGGTCATGGCACTTTTTTACTCCATAAAAAGTGAATAAAACGTGGAGTGAGAGAATGAGTCAAGGCAAAGAATGAAAGTTAAGTTGTTGTTGTTTTTTTTTTAAATTCCAATAAAGGCAGTCCTCCCTACCAAAATTCCTCTGTGCCACGTCAGAGTAACTCAATTACAACTGTCTACGATCGCTTTTCTCTCTGCTACTCAATCATTAATTGATGAGTATCTCTGACCTATGAATTTGTTGTAGATGATCAAGCCAGTGGAACAAAGTATCCCCAGTCCCCTCAAACAGGCCATCTCGCTCAGTGACAAGTATGACACGTATGTGGAGACTTGTATCCGGGACACTATCAAGAAAGGTAAGCAGTGTCTTGTGACGCTGGGATGGCCATGATTGGGGAGATTATCTCTTCACAGACGAAAACTGCATGTTAAAAGTTGTCTGGTGTCCTTCATCCTCGGAGACCGGGGTAGGAAATCGGGAGAGGACGAAGAGTACTCGAGCAAAATTTGCTCGTGAAATCTTTGCGTCCTTTCGATTATCTCTCGATTGCCTACCTCTGGGTCTCCGAGGAATAGTCGTTTAGTTGATCGTTTCTTATTTACAGTTTAAATACCTCAAGCGCGGCGTTGTCGCCCAAATCATCACCTTGTTGCATTTAGGCGTCAACACTTGTTTACGCAAAACATGGCTTTGTGGTGTGAGTAGCCACCAGTGGACAAATTTTGCTGTGAACTTGCGTTAGGCGAACTTTCGCACCTATAACTCTACATAACAAGAAGAGAATTTGGTTTACAGTCATATTTTAAAACGAGTTAACTTTGTTGAGGCGCTTAGATGAGTTTACGTAAGCCTCGATTAAGCACGATTTAATTCACTCCTACGGACTTGCTTCGGATGCGAAAGCTCTCGAACTCTCCTTCAATCTTGAACGTTATGGGATCAATTCATTATTCGTTTGGTATCCACCAAGGACACGTTTTCGCTGCAAATGTTAGGCACACATGACGATATTGCGATGCTTGATTTTCACTAGTGACGTTGCTTTTTCTCGCAGTTTGTGGAATTGGGCGAGCCCCAGTCGCCCAGGCTGGTGAACCGACTGAAGCTAAAAAGGAACCTGCAGCGGAGCCAGAAAAATCCGAGGAACCGAAAGCTGATGAACCGGCGAAGGTTACCGAAGAGAAGCCAAGCGAGGAACCGAAAGCCGAGGAGAAACCCAGTGAAGGTGGAGAAAAACCAACAGAGCCTGAAGGCGGAGCGGAAGAAAAGAAATCCGAACAGACAACTGAGCTTTAAAATAAGTCAGTAATTATAATATTTTCAAAATGTTAAGTTTTTAAAAACTGCGAACTTGTGTTAGCCTTTATAGTCCTACTACTGATCGTCATCTAATTTTATACCTGAAAAAAGAGAAAAAAATTCGACGCAAAACCGACAAGGTAGATACAGTCGTAAGGTATGAAGGAAGTCATTCACAAGAGGTTACCTTTGAATGTAAGTTTTATTCCCCCAGCTAAAGCTATGAATTGTGTATAATTTCGTAACGGAAAGGTTGTATTGTGATGTCAGTTTTTGGTTGTTAAAATGCACGTATAGTGACATACAGCAAATGTAAATGGGACTGTTGCAAAGTTCCCACATTTTTCCTCTTTTATTGGAAGAAAGCCTTTACTGTGATTTGTATAAATTCATTTGCATTATTTTGTAAGATTAGCAATAACCACTGACCAGGTTTTTAGAAATTTTAGCCTTTATTTTTGATCCTTTTAACTTTTTTTTAGCAAATTTTCAAGAAATGTCAAGAATATTATTCAAATTTTCATATTTTCGGGCGTTATCCTTGGTTCAATCGAAGCGATAAAATAAAGATCGGATTCGTTGACGCGTAGTCGTCATGACAAATCGCCTGCTTTCGTAGGCCCAGTTTGTGTGGTCTCTGGTACCCGACACAACCCTTCCTCCGGGTTACCGTTCAACGAAACGTCTACACGAGGAACGCGAAAGCGAGACAACTCGAGGTCGAGTTGTCTCACCTCGGCAGGAAAGGTAACCCTTGCAGGCGGGAACATTTTCTTCGTTATCATGTGAACACTTCGGCTCGCTTACCCACGACGGCTGTTTGCGTGCCGCGTGTCACGTAACCTCTGCGTTGATCAAATCAACGAAAAAAATATCGTGAGGAAAAAGGCGTGGTAAGGTCATGAATAAAGTGGGGTCAACTTTGAATCGGTCATTAGAGCCAACTTTTTATCATATAAATGCTCGGGGGGGGGGGGAGTACCCGGAACAACTTTTTCTCATATACCGGTAGCTGAGGCCTTACATTATTAGAACTGGTGTACGGAAGAGGCGGGGGGGGTATTTTTGTTTGTTTGTTTGTTTTTTACACAAATTCCCCTTTGAGTTATCTCCGCACTGAACAACAAAGTTTCTATAGTGACCTTCCGACTGTCGAATTGCCACGAATTTGTGTTCACACTGAAACTGTTAGTGTCGGTGAGGTCGTTATAGGGGCCAGCAATGGTCAACATGAGTCCATTGTGAACAACACAGGCGAATATGCGGTAACCTCGCCAAACATGGGCCAATACGGATTAGCGTGAGGAAAGAATCCGAACAAAAAATGTCACCATTAGTCTAAACCAAACCTCAACATATCGGTTTGTACTTTTAATTCTGACTTGTCTGTTGAATTAAGCATGTAACTTTGTAGGACTTATGAATGAATTCATGTACATATGATCATCGTTTGGAACTGTTAGCATTTTTAATTCGGAGAAGAACTGTACAACTTTTATAACTTCATTAAACCTGAGTGAACGTTTTCACGCAGGCTACAATACTGCGCTCTGCAATTAAAAAGAGCTTGAAACTAACAGACTCGAACGAAAGCTTCTTAAAAGGACACAACGTTTTCCCCAGAAGAACAATATTGCGAGAGAAATACTATAGTTGCGTCCTCCAAATTCAAATATCGTCAATTCTCTTACGACAAATAAGCTGATGTCATATAGTGATAAGGCAAACTAAGGGGCCGGTTACATGAGGCGGGCTGGCTCGGTTTGCCGGGATCTCGGCACGTCTGTGAAACACACAAAATCAACTTCGCGATTACATGGAAAAATCTCAGCCCGGCTAGCCTGGCTAAAAATTCACCATGTAATCGCGATTGCCGGGCAAACACTTTCCCGTCACGAAATTTTGCTTCAGAGAAAAATGGCTCACCAGAAGATCGATATTTCTCTTTCTATATAACACATAATGACTTATCAGAGCATAAAGCTACGTAAAACTGAAAATAATACACCAAAATAATGGATTAGCGAAAGTAAAAGCACTCAATTCATGCTCTTTGATGTAGCCATCTTTTTACATGACAGCTTCTAAATTTAGCCGCAGGTGGGCTGGCCCACCTTAGGTAATACCGGGCTGAGCAGTCATCTTGGTAAACCTAGCCAGCCCCGCTACCGAGCCAGACCGGCTCATGTAATCGGCCCCTAACACGGTTATTGCCTGTAAAATTCCCCCCCCCCCCTTCACCCCCCCCCACTTCCCCCGATAAAAAAAACTTATTGTAACTGGCATTCTAGCTTAGCATTTCATGTCCTTGCTCCAGAAACGGGAAGCATGCTTCACTGGGGCGATTGAACATAACGCAGGGTTTGGAGCAAGGGAAATTACACACATATAATACAAATAAAACATGATTAAACGTTAACTAAGAAGATTTCTTCAAAAAATAAAATTCCTAGGACTTGGTCCCAGCCTAACTTGCAACGACCAACTGTTCAACTAAAGTCTGCAGCTACATGTTAATGCCATTTTTCGATACATTAGTTTGTTTTCTTCATCCCGCTACCGAGCTGAAATTTTTCGTGTTTTATGTAGGCATTTGCGTATTTCGACTACACATTTCTGGTCAGAAATTATTATAAATATTACAATAATTCTCAGCGATACTATTGTCACCACTGTAACTGTGACTTGTTAATAAAATCAGCTCAGTTGGCTACGGTCATTTTAATACGACCTGCTCTTTGCGATTGACCGCTAAATGTCTAGGATTAAAACACCGTTCTCTTCTTATACTTAACAACGTCTAGACAAAATCTCTTTGTCCTTGTTCATTATAAAATCGCTGCCTTGACCTCGACTTGGGACGGAGCTTTGGTCTTTCGGCTGAACAGAAACGACACTTGTTTCCCGTACGTACGACAGAATTGATTTCCGATCACCAATTGATTGATCCGCTGGTTGCTGGCAGTTATTTCCCGCTACTCAAGTGCAGCTTTCATCCATGAAAATTCATCTTGATATTTCTCCTTCGACCACCGGGAATTAAAACCGGTTCTATTTATTTGTATCAGTTGAATGAACGTGGATTAGTTCTGCAGGTGACTATTTTAATTCTTTGTTTCCATGTTCTCTTTGAGAACCTCTACGTAGTTCGAAGGAAAGTAACCAACCTGAAATGAAACAGACACACTCAAGTTTGAATATTAGCATTGGGAGGGGGGGAGGGGAGGGACATCTGCAAATCACAAAAAGACGCAGAGACAAAAGTAGCAAGCTATCAACTAAAAACATCATTCCACTCACTTTACGTTTACGTAAACTACAACACCCACCTGGCCGTCACATTCTCCTTTCCACCAATCACCTTCTTTGTTGAGTATAAGAATTCTGGAATTTCTCTGTGAAAGAAGTCATCGCAACAAACTCAGTTGGCCGCAAAATAAAAACGATGACGTCTCGAGAATTTGCTAATTTGAGACTTGAGAATTTGATAATCTCAAAAATCAAACCTTGGGTTATGAAATGCGCGTCTGACTTTGAAATCTGGGGTCATTACAATATTGAACAATGCAGTATTGGACGAGGTTGAGCAAAATATCGTAACTTTTTAGTGGCGAGCAGATCAACTATTTACCGATGCGAAATGCAGAGGCAAATGATGAGCAGCACACTCACAAATCACGATATTTTGACAAACCGAGTTTATTATATAACTGTTACATCAATCATCCCGTGGGGTAACAGACAAAGGCAAACAACATCCATAGCTCTTCAACTTCACCTGTTCACTCGAGTTAATTCTCGATGCCAAAAACTGATCTTTCACCAACCCGTTTCTTATATTCTTGCCCAAAAACTATAATATTACAAACGCTAGTTTACCTCCATGTGCCACCCTCTTTTCCTAGTGGAGAAGGCTGGTCAAATCGATGTCCAATAGTGGAAAAAACTGCGCACGACCAAAACATAAGTTGCAGCAAAACAATTTTACACCGTGGTGCATAAGCAGGCCATCATTCATAGGCAGTCATTTGCAGTGACGTAATGTTTTCTCAACCAATCAAACACCAGGAAAAATAAGTTGAATGATAACAGCTTCTGAGCAGCGACTTCCCGAGGTGCTATTTATTACACTGTACAAGATGGTTCTAGCTTTTGCTCGTAGCCCTGGTACTTTCTTGTGCTGCTGTTCGTTTCTCAAATTCCCTTACTGTAACCGCAAATTTTCACAATGGAGCAGTTTGCAGTCGAGTGTCAAAAGCAAGGTTGTGTTTGCTTTGGTTTTGCTTTACCTTGCTCTCTGATTGGTTCAAAAATCTCGCGCCACTTTCTCGACCTATTGGAAGTAAAACTCAAACCAATCGCGACTTACTCGCGCGTGTTTTCCCGCGCTTGGCGCCGGTTACATGTATTTTGCTTCGAGTTCTGATTGGTTCATTGGGTAATTTGTGTCTGCTGTGATTGGTTGGGGTAAATTCTTTGGTTTTGGTTTTACGACACTCATTTGAAAAGCGCTCTAATAGGAACTATTTCCACAAGAATATAAATAATAATTTTCACAATAATATAAAGGGCTTACTAGGAAATAAAATGATATAACGTAATGCATGGCTACCTGAATTGATATTTCTTTTGCGTTCCTTGCGCTGTAGGGATACATGGCTTTGGCCCAACCAACGCCTAAATGTAAATAACCTAAAAATATATCATTTACTTAAAATAAGATCCGTGAACTTAAAAAAAAAATGTTCTCATGCATTATGAGATAATCTCCGAGGGCCTGTTGGCGAGACAAAACAAAGTCGTTCAAAAACACACAACTCTGATAGCGTAAGATAAATCTGATTAACAAACTTACAACATAAATCAAGTAATCATTTCATGTTCAAATCTCATCTTCAAGGCACATTTTTCAAGATGAAATTTGGGCCATTTCGCCAGTTTGGGAGTAAAAGTGTCGATTAGGTTCAGTTCAAACGTCGAATTTTACATGTGCCGAACCTAACGCAAAAACAACGTCATCCAAGATGGTGGCCATCTTGACCGCCATCTTGGATTTTACCCAAAAGTAAAAATTATCAAACAAAACGGCGGAAGCTGAAAACTTAACATGCTACGCAAGTGGAATATGACATAATTAAACGTTTTGGCACTTTCGTTAACATTTCGTGTTATTTTTCTTTTCAACGGTTCGGCAAATGTAAAGTTCGACCTTTGAACCGGGCGTATTTTTCATTATTTTAACAATTTGTTACGTAGTACCTTTTCCTTTCTGATCTTCGTTCACTCCATGCCGTAGCTTTGTGTCCAGGCCTGGAAAACTCACACCCAACGTGTTCTGTTTGTAGTATTCAACTAGTTCCTGCAATTAGAAAGTAAAGAAACTGATAGAAAAGTTTTCTTCGTTTTGTTTTGCGGTGGCCACCATATTTTAAGCTTATGAAAAGCACGAGATTTGTGACTGATTATAGGAATGCTACCAATCCAAAAACCCCGTGGTGGTGTCAAGTGGGGACGCTTTAATCCAACGGTCTTTCCTTTCTGCAGACTTTTTCACAACCATAACTAAGATAAGGTAAATCTACATTGGATTCCCTTAGAGGAAAGCTACCACTACAACCATAACAAACGTTTTCCCATAATAAAAGAACAAAACAAATTCTAGACGTTTAACAACCCCGCGCCGCTGTTTGATAAATTAATAAGTAATTATACGCCCTATTGTTTCAATAATCAATTAGAGTTATGTCGAAGGTACTATCGTGTGACAGGTTGCCCGACGAAATTTGATTTTCACAACAAATATTAGCCTTAGAACGTAGTTCGAGGGCTTATATGAAGCTTGAACATCAAATTTCCGAGGGAACCTATCACAGGTAGGGCCTGAGACAGAAGGACTCTGTTCTTTTTATTGTACAACGGTAAATTTTGAGCGAAAATTACCAAAAACGGGCAATATGCGCTGATAGGCGCCCGCTGAGGAGAGACACTATTGCGTCACGTGATCGATTTCGACTAATGGCAGTACGCCAAAATTTAGCGTTCTACTATAATTATTAATAGTTTCACATACCTGGACTGATCCAAAGCTTATTGCTTTTGTTAAGTAGAAAGCCCCATCTTCGTATGGAATTTTTATATGTTTAACGTTATTTCGAAATCTGTCAGAAAAAAAAATTAATAAAATAAAATAATGTTAATCGACAAATGCCTCGCAGATCCACAATCCTCTCAGTTTCTCACCCTTTTCTAGAGTAATCTATTGAAACTTAGCAAGACAGCTTAGTGGTTCTTACTTGACAGATAAGGCGTATTCTCCGGTTCTGTTGACACTCTCCCTTATAAGGAAAGTGCCGTCGCTTTTGTTATTCAAGTCATTTTCTGCCTCCGGTCTGTCCTTCCTTCCTGCGAACCTGTCAACGAAGTATAATCACGGTTAACAAAAAAGCAACGGTTGTAAGGCTCAACAAGCCTCTTTGTTAACATGTTTTACAACTTCTTGCAGGTTTTAGTTTTGAACTGTGTTCAGGCAGCTGAACAACAGAGAAGTTTCTGATAAGTTATTCAATCGTAATATGTAACAAGTAAAAGAACTGTGCACGGTTGCCGCGCCTCTAACAATAACTACAAGACACTGAAATCCCCTTCGGGCCTTGAAATTTGAAAGCTTCATACGCAGTCCCTCGACTGACTGAATTTTTTAGCGTCGTTTACCGTAAAGCCTTGGTTAGAAGGCATGCAACGCAGAGGCTTCCTAGAATAACGTGTTTTTCAGCAGGTAACGAACTCTTTTAAATCCTCTCAAACCACCTCTACCTTAGACTTCGTTTAAATGATTGCAACTTAAAATCTTGGACATAACTGCGATGACTTTGATAACAGCCAACCAAAGGAGACTCTTGACAACTGACTCTCTTTTAAATAAACAAACAGCAACAACAAGGTGAAAACAGGAAATTCGCTGGAGACTTACCAGTTAAAAGTCTTTAATGATGCATTCAAATTTGATGGCGCAGGAGTCGAATTAACTCTGGAGAGGAGGTAAAACACTATTACTTGTAAGTGAATGTCTTATGTGTAAATTGCTCACCACAATTATTATACGAAAGACTACGAGTAACTAGTCTCCAGTGAGCGCTAAAATCGGCTGCCGTGTTGAAACATGGCACGCACTCGCTCCCCACAGATAACTAGTATGCTTGAGCGAGAAAGACTAGGGACAGCTGGGGCTGAATTGTCCCAAGTAGTAGTTTCGCACCAAAGGAACTGGGGACAAGTCAAAAGCTGGGATGTCCGTCCACGCTTTCTTTTTCCACGTGTCATGATTTCGCCTGGTTGTTTGATCCAATTAACACATAGCAACAGTAAATCGATTACAACTTACTCTTCCCTAATCGTCGTTTCTTCATAGCGGGATGACGATGGTTTCAAAGTCTGCAAGGAAACGTATAAAGAGGATATTACACGGGGGCGCGAAGATATGAATCTTATTTTCGAGTGGTAAAATATTGTTTTTTACCACGAGAAAATAAAATTCATATCTTCAAGCCACCGTGTAATTGTCTTTTGATTATATAGATAAGAGTATTTTTGCACAAACAACAGTTTAAAATCGGGTAATGACGTCATCGATATCCTCACTAGTGAGGATATGGAAAATACGCCACTGGCTTCCCGGATGTAGTTTCGTAGGAACTTTACGAGTGGTCTATTTTCCACTAAAACACTCTTGCCTATATAATAAAACATGTTATTACACCGACGCCCTTCAGCAAGCACAATACAACAAGCGTTTTAATTGGTTCAGTTCTCTCACAGTCATTCACTGTGACATATTTAACATTAGCGACCTTCAGATCGGACTACGAGTACCAAGGGGCCCGTTTCTCGAAGTCCCGGTAATTTTTCGGGCTCGGAGCTATATTTTTAAATCAAAATCTATTAGAACGTTGGCGTACTTTTCAGCCCGCATATCAACCTGACTTGTTTTATCAACTTTATTGCTCAGCTTTTAAAATCAACAAACTCTGAGTCTTTAATGTAAACATCGCGCACATAAAATAGCTTTCCGGGCCTGAAAAGTTATCGAGACTTTAGTGAAACGTGCCCCAGATTGGGTAAGATTACTATGAGAAAGATAATAGTGGGACAGATCAGTACGACCAGGGACATATAGTGGGTCCAGGAATTGAAATTTGCATGGAAATTTTTCGAGTTTACATCGGTTACTGGAAGATTTAGTGTAAAATAAGGCGTAATTCTTCATTCAAACTGACAAGTAATTTTGTGACACTCCATTCAACTGTTCGAGACACTGGTCACGCGTAACGTAAAAAAGTCTGTTATACACTTACCACGTGGCTTTGAGGAAAATAACCAACCGCTCCAGTCTTTTTTGACCGTCCCTGTCAGAGATGAAAATAAAATTTAAACTGTAAGAGGTTTTGCCGTTAACCATAAAATGCATCTTCCAACTTTAACGTCAGCAAAACTCCTAGGGACACCTAAATAAAAACTGATGAATTCAAACGCATCATGTTGGGACAATTTCATTTTTCTGGTTATCGGAATTCTTCCACCCAACAATTATACTGTCAAATAGTCGCTTTCTCTCTTAATTAAAAGTCCCCGAGGGATGTCTGAATCAGCAAAAAACGCAGACACTCGCGAGGAACGAAGCGCCAGAAGTGAGGATTGTTGCGCGCAAACCCAGGGGCGAGGGGGGGGGGGGGGGTTCTACTCAATGAAGTTTTATACGGGGAGGTTCCGCCCAGAGGTTCAACCCCTTACCCTTTCATATACTAATTTTTACCGAAATGGTACCCCTTTCATATACCTAGAGGAAAATTGCACCCCTTTCTTATACCTTAAGGATAAGCCAAAAAAAATAGGATTTCCTATAATCGCCACGTTTTCCCCGGATTTTAAGTCGTTGTTATTCAGTTGTGTAGTCATTTCTTCCAAAATGTTGCACCCTTTGATATACTTCGCTTAAGCCACCATTTCTTCCACTTTGCAGCTGATTTTGTGAGCCTTTCGTAGACTAAAATCGCAAGTTTTCCTACCTTATATATACTGCAAGCTTACAAAAGGTACCCCTTTCGGGCGGAGCCTCCCCGTACAGCCCACTATTGGAAGTACCCCCCCCCCCGGGGAGTCTTTTTGTTTTAATGTCGCACGGGTTTGTACAAAAAAACAACCAACTCACGCACAAATAAGGACTGGTTTGCAGTCTTTCAACAATAAAATAATAAAACTAAACAGAACATTTACCAGGGCTGCAACGATACACCGATGCATCGGTGAACCACGATATTTTTCCTACGATACGAATATCGATATTTAAATAACATATCGCGATATTACGATACAATAAAATATGCTACGTCAACAAATTTGGGAAATCACCGTCTTAAATATTTCTTACCCAAGCTCTACATTTTAGCCTTTGTAAGGCGATTTGATGTTGTGTTATTAGTGTGTTAAATTTATTATGGAAATAAACTGTATAAAAGTAGTGTAAGTTGTTGGTAACTAGTTTTGTCGCGCGAAGTAATGTATCGTATCATGTGTATCGTATCGTGGCCCTTGTATCGACATAAATATCGTTTCGTGGGAAAATGTATCGTTGTAGCCCTAACATTTACTAGTTTTACCTCCCACCACTCAGGGTCGGTTCTGTTGATCACTTCAATTTCATCTCCAACAACAAAAGTTAAATTTGGGCGACCACCAGGAGCCAAGCCAGCAAAACTGTGATTTTAAAAAACATAAAAAGATGTCAAAACTCATTTCTCCTTACAATCACGTTTAAAGAAATAACATGTCAAGCAAGAATGCCCTCCTTTTTTTTTTTTTGTCACGGAACCAAACATTCAGCAATTAACATGATTATCTGTAGATTAATTCTTACGGAAAATGTTTTGCCATGTAAAGCTGGAGACGACAAATGATTTTTTCCTTCAATGGCTGTTTTATTTTAATTTCTTCGCTACACATGCCAAAGGGACCGCGAGCCACTGCAATGAGTGACACTACCAGTAACCGTTGAAAGAAAGGAAATACAAGAGGATGTCGAGGGCGATTTCAAATAATGTTCCTTTCATATCTATGACTTTCAATCGTTTTCCTTGTCCAAAAGTAAACGACTAAAAACGACCGAAAAGCCACTGTAGACTGGTTCCACTGACAAGCCTTCAGCCAAACCTTTGTTTGGATGAGGCCTTAAGGTGATTCCATTCAATTGCATTACGCATCCTTTCTGCGCATTATTTTTTGCGTGATTAGCGCGCGCACGAGCGCGCGCAACTTCGGAACTTAATAGGTTTTCTATGAAAGCGGAGTTGTTTAGAGAAATAAATGGTCGTTTTCTCCTAAACGAGCTCGGTGACCCCCATTTTTTAACATATAAATTCAAATGGCACACGGTCGACAACAATATATCGCAATTTTAAGAAAAGTTAAAAATTCTGCTTTGACATTTTTATTTAAATGCCAAAAAGAACACATCTTTAGGTACAGCAGGGTATGTACGCACGCGGCAGATTCTTTAATTTTTTTCATATCTTTAATTCCTGTTCAACTAAAGTAGTGTACAATGCAAGATAAATGTCTATTTTGCTGAACTGCTTCAATATTTCAATCAAGCAATGACTTTTTAAAGCAATTATAGTACACATTTCTGATTACTAGGGTTTCTCAGGGAAACCTTGCGGGTCGTATAGTTGCTATTAATGGCTATCCATTTTGTGGAAAAACAAGCACGGTGACCCCTATTTTTTATTGCATTTTTGAAATGTACTAAATATAATTACCAATTGGACCAAGTTTTAGAAAATTTTAAATATTCCTTCTATTTCGATGGAATCACCTTAACTGGATTTAAGAAAGCCACGTTGGTCCTTTTTTGTCGTCCTCATAAAAGGAAAACGCTCTCATATTCGGTGAATTTTCGGTCGTTTACAAGCGGCAAGCTATGTGTATGTACTAAGATAATCTCCCTTTCCAGATTAGAAATATGATAATTAACATGTCAACGGCGCCTTAGAACCGTAGCTAACCGGAATACAATCAAGTCAGGAAAAACACTTACTAAGGTTAAAGAAAGCATTCGCAAAAAGAATAAAAACTTACTTTGAACTCGCTGCGTAAAGGGGAAGAGTTCCTGTAGGCCAAAACAAAGTTAAAGTATGAGAGGAAATGTCATTACCAAACACATAAGTATTTTAGTATGCTTCTGAAATTCGAACCAGAAACATATGAACCTCTGTGGGACATTTAAGAAATAACCAGGATAAAATTGTATAACTATTCCACCAGCGCAGGTTAGCTGTGAGGTGATAAATAATCAACCAGCGTCGAGTTGGAAAAATCGATAAAAACATGATCATGATTTTTTCTCCCGTGGTAAAAATCTCTGGCATGAAGTCTTCCTCTTTGTATTCTACGAGCATTTCCTGTACAAAAAAAGAGGTGCTTCCTTTTAATTTCAGGACAGTTTTTGTCAATAAACGTAACGAACACTGGCCCACGATGTAGCCCCTTTGAAGTTCATTGCAATACGAACCTGATCGCATTCTTGCTGGCGCCGAAATTTTCCTCTCTTTGGACAAGTCAGGACTGAGGGTGGGTGCAACGGGCGATGAAGATTGCTTTGCAAAGGGATTTCTGTGGGCGAGATGGGGGCGAAACGGTGACGTACCGGGGAACTGATTGTGGAGTCCAGGACTCGCTCGACACGCGCTGCTCTTGGGTATGCAGTCTTTATGGGCGCTGGCATCGCAAACTGTAAATAATAATTAAGATATCATAAGACAAGATGTGTAAACACAATGCAAAACGGGATCATGATTTTCCTCCCATGTTTCGAGTTCCCGTTAATCAACAACACGGGTGTCTATTTTAACTTCTGGCTCCTTCTGCGCGGCCATGAATCCCGGTTTCTGTTGCTAACCTCGTGATTATGGCTTTCCCGCCATTTCCTCGTGTTTCCGTCCATCAACAACGTGAGTGTGGCGGGAAAAAAGCGAAAGCGAAGTGACAGTAAGATGCTGTCGTTTTTGAAAGTAACTGCATGTCAGAACTAAAATCAAACTTACTTGCACACTTGTAGCCTTGGTTTATTAAACCCCTAGCGAAGAAAAAACAAAACAAAAACGATGTAAATAAAAACTAAATTAGGCCCAAAATTGATACATCAAATTTATGAAATTGTAAATTGAATGAAATGGGACGTACAATGATTGCGACATTTAAAATCTAGCTTACCACAAAAGATTTTCACAAACCCCGCAATACGTCGGAGCAGCAAACGTGTGAAGCCGGAATTCGTGCTTGCCTGTGAAGAAATTTCACCAAACATTTAATAAATTTGTTTTTGTCCAAATCCTGACAATCAAAACGCATGGAAACTCAGTAAGAAAAGACTGATCGGATTAGGGGAAAGTTAATTTAAAAAATGTACCTTGTTCAATATTCCTTAATGTAAGATTTTCCCTGAGAGAAAGGAGACAACAAAGTGAACAAATTGTACTGTGACAAACGTAATATAGAGAAATGGGAGGAAAGAAGACCTGAAGCATCGCTTCAGCGCAATTTTACAGCGTTTACGAGCACTTACTGTAGGTGGAAGAATCGTCTTATTAATAGTAGAAAATCCTAATGACTTGAACCGTCAGGGGAAAAATTGCAATTCTTTTAAAGTTAATGAATGTTCGAGTTATCGGGGAAAAAGTTACTGTAAACTGTAATGACCGACCAGGGAAAAACGCTTGGTTCGAGTAAGCGAGAATTTTGAAGTTATAGAGACTACTGAGTAAACAGAGTCTCGATTTTATTAATGGGGGAAATTGGACCATATACAGTTTCTGTTGTTTCTAGCTACCAAGAAAGGCTTTAAGCTTTGGTCTCAGGCAGTTGTTGCAAGATTGTGTCCTACGTCTGCGTGATTAGAGGTAAAAGGGGAGGGAGTAGGAAAATTACAAAGCGTAGAAAGAGAGCGCTTGCGAATAATTGCCCCCGTTAGTCCCCTCAAGTTCGCCAGCCTTAAGATGGAGACGTTTGTTACGTGCACCGCTGTATACATGTATAACAGCTGATCACGGAACAAAGTCAACTTACATAGCTATTGTAATGTCACTGATCCATTTGCTTTTCATGTCCAGTGTTTTCGTTGACATATCGCATGAGTTACGGTCACCTACAGAAAAAGAAAAGTGAAAAGATAACATCACCTTTAACAAATGAAAACTATTTGCAAATTTTAGTCAACATGTACTTGTTAAGCTAACCAACAGCTACAAAGGAGTCACGAAAAAAAGAGGAAAAAAAGAACCTTCATCTTGACGCATAAAAATAAATACAATCTTTTTTCGTTCATACCTTGTTCTTTCATATGCCAACTGTGAGAAAACTGTGACCAAAAAAATAATAATAGTAAAATAACATTTGAATAAACACCTAGACTTTTCTTACTAGTATCAAAGAAGTTCAATTATTTCTACGGCATACACATATATTTGACATTCGTTTCGAGTTTTACACACTTAGCGACTATCTTTCGAAATGCACTGTGAGCGGACAAAAATGCAAACGTGTGAGCAGACGAAAATCAGCCTGATTTACAAAAAAACTGTCGCAGTGCAACATATTATATAAATTGGGCCCATTTAACAACACAGGCCACTACAATATAATCACTGTTTTCTCGACGCGTCACAATGTTACACATATAGCGACTATCTTTCGAAATGCACTGTGAGCGGACAGAAATGCAAACGTGTGAGCAGACGAAAATCAGCCTGATTTACAAAAAACTGTCGCAGTGCAACATATTATATAAATTGGGCCGATTTAACACCACAGGCCACTAAAATATAATAACCGTTATCTTAGACTGCGAGAAGTCTCTAATTTTGGCGATGGCGATTATGCGGTGGGCGAAATACACATGTGCGCGCGCGAAATTTCGAGGAGAAACGACGCGAGGAGAGCGCCAAAAATTTTTAGGGGCGTCACGTCCCCTCGAAATTTCGCGCGCGCACGTGTGTATTTCGCTCGCCCCACAATCGCCATCGCCAAAATTAGACTACTCGCAGTGTACTGTTTTCTTGACGGTCAAACTTCCAACGTCGGAATGGCAGACACGTATCAAGAAAAGCAGCTCAAATTCGCTAACATCAATAGGTATTGTTAGATTTGATTATTTTGACTATGTAGTACATCAAAAACGATTCAGGCTGAAAATGGGAAAATGCAATTTCCCCGATTATTATTCATCGGGAGATTTGGATCTTCGACGGCACCGAAATAAGGAGCAATTTGCATCCTGGGGAGGGCAAGAGTGATAATTGACACGACGAAACTAACGACGCTGGGGTGAGGTGTATGCGAAAGTTTTGTTTGCGAGACATACTTTAGTTAAATTGATGGGATATGTACAGCCCCCGAATTGATCCCGACCCCAAAATGATCCCTAATCCCGAAATGATCCCCAACCCCGACCCCGAAATGATCTCAATCCCCATCTGATCCCCGCGTTTTTTGGCCCGCTGACCCCGAAGTGATCCCTAAGAAATTACTGAAACGGAATAGCGTACGGTACTTGAAATTGAAGAATTCTGTCCTTTGTACTTCGAATAGCAAGGCGTTCCAAACGTACTCGAAAACGTTGAGACTTTTTTAACATCTTTGTTAGTCTAGTACATTTTTGTTTTCAGTTTCTAATGCTTTCTTCGTTAATCATTCTTAACACTAAAATCTACAATAAAAATCGAAAGCCGAGGAAATGGATCGAAAGCTGTGATGAATTAAAAAATCAGCTTTCCGTCTTTGTGCGTCGCACCTTACAATGGCCACTCAACAAACTTTTTCGGTTGATGGTCACGCCTGCTCGAAAAGGAGAAAAGCGAGAATGTTGTCGATTACATCAAAAAAAAATTCCGGCGAAGGCCAATTAACAGACTTTCCATAACAACCAGCTGCTAAGTGTTCAAAAATGTACTTTTTACTTTATTTTAACATTGATACTAGTTACAATTCAAGATTTATATTACAACATATTTGATTTACACACTGATCATTTTTTCCCAATTTGTTGAAAAATGCTAGCGAAGATTGCAAATAATCTCAAGTGAATAAATTCTTTAAAAAATTCCATTTCCTTTATTTTGATCACTCCACAATCCCTTGGTTTGAACGCCATTCCAAAAATTATTTGGGGATCATCTCAGGGTCAGTTTGGAAAAAAACGGGGATCATTTCGGGGTCGATTTGGAGAACATTTCGGGGTAGGGGATCGTTTCAGGGTCGGGATCATTTCGGGGGGCTGTAAAGAAACAGATCATGACAGCAAAGTGTTCTTTAACAACCGCACTAGAGAGAACGAAAGAAAGAAACTCACTTTATTATTCTTTACTGTATTTGAAGGTACATCTTGAATTTCAAAATATTGCAGATGCAGGGACTGCTTGTGGTGGTAAGTATCGCCCTGAAGAAAAAGGACACAATAATTAGAAACCGTTAGCTTTGCTCTGACTTTTTTGCAAACAGCTCGCTAAATTTTGTAACCAAGGGCAGCCTCCTCGCCAGGCCTTTACACGCTTGAGTGACAGCGTGAGGCTCGGGGTCGAACACGATAGCACGAGGCCAAAAAAAAAAATTCAAATTCAAATTCAAATTTTTGTTTACCCACGAAACACTTAGGAGCTCCGAAGCTCGTTCAAACGTGTTCGTGCGCTCCAGATCTAATCTTCTTCCCCTTGAGCTCGACGGGTGACATTTGATTTTCCAGCGAGGACGACTGGGAATGATTTCATTCAAATGCGACAAAAACATAAGGAACTTTCTAGTTAGAAGTGTACTTAAATCTGATGATGAAGCGGGTACTTTTAAATGCGCGCGCAAACGATGCAACACTTGTCCTTTCATTCACAATGCGGACAAAATAACATGACCCAAGCGATCGATTAAAATCACTGATCGCTTCACATGCACCTCCGCGAATGTTATCTATTGCATAACATACACCTTATGCAAAAAGATGTACATTGGTGAAACAGGGAGAAGACTAGGCGACCGTTTCCGCGAACATCTAGGGGACGTTGAAAGAAATGACAAGGACGCATCCAAACCAGTCGCCCGACATTTCAATCACGCTAATCATTCCAGCCAACACAAGACGATCTGCGGCCTTTCCTTACACCGGGGTAACACGGAAAGCCGTAAAAATCTAGAACAAAAGTTCATTTTTCAAATCGGCATACTTAATCCCCACGGTATCAACAAACGCTTTTTATTTAACTAATTTATTCTTGTTTTTCACGTTGCCTTGTTCCTACCAATAGCGTAGCTCCACCACTCTCCATATAAACGAAGTGCAACCCACAATTCCTTGATTCGCTCTGACGAAGGGCTAACGATCGAAACGCCAGCTTTCAGTCTCTTTATGGTGGCCAAGTTACCTTTAGTTATCAACTCAGTTGATAAATCCAAAATATTTTTGGGAATGGGGCTGGACCACGGGCCTTTTTCTCGGAAGGAGGTCAACTCGCCCTATTGTCAAGTCGCTCCGTATCACGTCACCCCCTCTGTAGTTATGTCGCCCCTTTTCTGAATTAATTTTGAGCCCAGTTCAGACAAAACGAGTAGAATGCTTTCTGCTGATTTTAAATATGTATCTAATTATATGTCAAATCTGAGCAAGAAGGAATAGATCTTTAAAAGACAACTCAACTGGTTATGCATCCAGCTGGGTGCAAGGAATTAAGGTTACTGAAATGAAGTTTTACAGTCTCGTGAACTAAATACTGGTAAGTGTGTTTTTGATGAAATCTCACTATTTCCCCTTTCTCCTTTTTACTGCCTATATGTTTGCTGCAATGTGTGCTGCTACGTTAAATGTTACAGTAAATTTCAACTTACCTTTGTTTTGCAGATAATTAAGGCTGTATCAAAAAGAAATGCATGCCTGGAAGGAAAATCATACCTCAAATGAACAATGGAAAGATCACGAGGCAGTTTAAAATAACGTGAACCTGTTTTTTTTAGAAGTCATTTTCCTTGGCTATGACATCGTGGTTTCTCAAGGTAGCCACTGTCTCTCTTCACCCTGAGCACTGCAGGGGTGGGGGTGGGTGTCTTTCTTCACCCTGAGCACTGCAGGGGTAGGGGTGGAATCTCTTGACACTTGCGTCAATATTAAAAATGCCTTGTGTTGTTGTTCCAACAACTTCCCACTGAGGCTACATTCTTGCCCATCCCTTGTCAGAAGTTGCATAGGGAGGACCTAAGCACCTTTTTAAAGCACCTTTTTAACACTTAAAAGTGTTAAATGTATAGTGGTAAACCAGTGGTTTTATTACGGTTTTAAGAAGGAGAGCAAATGCTTGACACAAGCAGGCAAAAAAAAGAAGAATTTGGATTAAATTCGTTACAAGCGAAAAACGTTGTTGAGATATTGGTGTTCAAAGCAGATGGCAAAATCATGTTCCCAGCTGGACACTTTGCTCTCTTGCCCATAAAACCCCCGGCACACCAATACATACTCACTGTCATGCTACATTTATGTGCTTTAAAAGACATGGTCACTTCTCACGTAGGATCTTTTTGTGTGTGTCTAGTCTAAGTTTAGTGCATGTACTATGGCTCAGTGGTAACATACAAAAGGGCTTTCTGCCTGAAGACTGCATGTATATTCACAGCTAATTCTAACACTGATATCACCATAACACACCATATGCAGTACCTTTTCTTTGGTGGCTGATCACTAACTTTAATAAGAAGTTCACCATCTTTAAGAAGATGACCAAAGTTAACTAACTGAATATCCTGAAATAATAAAAACAAAATCTGCTATACAGTTGTACAAAGAGAAAAAACCAATATTACTAAATTATTATTATTATTATTATTATTATTATCATCAATTAACAAGGTATTAGCAGAATACATGTATTAGCAAAGTATGTAGCTTGAAATTCCACCATCTCCTGAATACAAAAAACACTCAAACATACATTGTACTCACACACAAACATTACTCACACACAAACAACACATGTAGAGCTGTAAATTCTACATTTTGCATCAACTGAATTCACTATCTTACCAATTCACTGCTCAAGCTGCCAGAGTTGCATGTAAGAAAAAGAGGAATACAGTATTAATGAAATAACATGTGAAATGACAATAACTACTGACTTCCACAGCATAAAAAAGGAGGCATTACATTGTCATCTCATTTACCCTTCTCTTAAAATTTGAGTAACATACTGTTAAGTTTAAAGGCACCTTTTTTTAAATGCGGGCTTGATCACTTATATAAGGGATGCGAGACTTGCATCAAGCACACTGTACTCGGAGTACAGTGTGCTTGACTTCAAGTAGCTGCTTACATTGTACAATTTGTCCTCCGTTTTAACCAGTTAAACGTTCATGAAATACAAATTAAGGTGCTTTACATGCAGCAACCTACTCAGCATACAAGATTACATAAAATGAACAACGTCATCTTCAGATTTACTTAGTAACTAATGTCCAATGTTCCTGTACAAGGCACAATTACCATCAACTCTCAAAGTGCAAATTACACTTGTGATCGTCTTAAATTTCAGTGTGGCTCTGTGCACTGAAAAACCCTCAATCTGGAGTTTTGTTTGGCTCTAATGAGACCCTTTTGAGGTACATGTGTATATGTTGATGTCACAGCATTGAAACAGAGACACCAACAAAATGAAATGGTGACAAACAAAAAGGCTGCTGCCATGAAATTGTGACAGAGACAAAAATAATCAAGATCACTGAGGGAAATTACTGTAAACAGCGACATACTAACTGCTTGAATTTGGGAAATGACAAGTTTTGAAATTCAGATTGCAGACAGACACACCCTCCCAAAAAGGGCATCAGTGATGCAAAGCAGGAATTTTTTAGGGTACATGTAGTTTTCAAATTTATTGTCATAAAACCAAACCCAAAGTGACTACCCGGGTCCAGTTTCAAAGCCAGGGAAAGGTCCTAAATTACCCATGACCCCGCCTTGGGAATGAAAGAAAAAATAGTAATAATAACAAGCTATTTTGGATTTGCAAGTTAAGTGATTGACCACCAAACAAAATAATACGCTTTCAGTGGGGGCTGGGGTAGGGGAGTGTAAACAGAGTCCTATCAAGCCAAAAGAGAGACTGTGCCACCTACCAATGCTCAAAAGGACCCCAAGTGCGAAAGCCTGTTTAAACCCCTCCCCTGGTCAATCACGATGAATGCGAAAAACACAATGAACCAATCAGAATATTATGAGTGTGCAAGTCAGCATTTTGGCAAACAGCACTCAGCTGAAATTGCTCTATCAGCTGGTCATGATATTTGCTCACCTTTCTTGGACATCTTGAACAGATCTCAAGTTTTCATCATCACGTTTCAATTGATTGATAAATCTTGCCACATCCTTTACAGAGATAATGAGGGAGCAATTGAAAATAATGATTCTCATCAAAGCTCAAGCATACATGTACATTGCCATATAATCAGCAGTCAAACACACTTTCTAAATAGGGAAAAATTAATAGAAATGTTGAAAGCATGGTGGTTTCTCTACTTTCTGCAAACTGCAAACTACAACACATGCAGATCTATGCCCACTACCTAAGACCCCTTGACTACCTCCAAACCCACTACAATCTCACATTGATGCTCAGTTATTTTCTATTGGCTAAAACGTATCTCAAAATCTCTTTATCTCGAACAATTTTTGGCTTCCCTTGCATGTTTGAGATACCTGGAGTAAAACTAATTAACTCAGTCTAAAATCTTGAGTAAAAAAGGTTAGATGGACTTGCAGTTCCCACTGATTCACCCAACATCTTCCTAAATGATACTTTGGCCGATCTACTTACCATAATCACAAATCATGATCCACAAGTTTGGACAACCAGTCCTTGTACAGCACTCTAGATTGTTGCAATAACATGAAGCTTAATTAAAACCAACCTGAACAGCTGCCAGGGCCCTTTCAAGACCTTTCTTGTCTGGATGGTTTGATTTTGTCTGCTTGTTAAGCTCCTAACACAACACATGAAAACATTAGCATTCAGTAATGTTTGTGGACAAAATGAGAAGCAAAGAGGAACTGGATTAAACTTTAACTCTTTTCTATTAGCTTACAGGTTGAGTAAAATGAAAACTGATTAAAGAAACCTCAAGTTACTTTTGGCAAAAACTGATAACAAGTAAGAAAACAGCTACAGAGCAGTTTCTAAAAACTGTCTTTTAGTGAGTGGGAGGGGATGGGGGCCTAGATGTCCTACCACCCTTTGATCCCAGCCCCCACCCCCCCCCCCCCAACAAACACACACACACCTCCCTTTTCTTGGTTATTGCCTCTTGGAACTTTTTATATTGCAAAATGTTATGCAACAGTGGATACTTTTCTCCAATTTCTCCCACTTCCTCGGGAATCCAGCTTTCTGCCCTCGCTCTCTTCCTGCCTCCAATACATTTCCTGCCCCTTTTCCCTGGGTCCCACTCCCTTTTCAGCCCCCACCATATAGTCAGGTGTAAGACAGTGAAATATTTAATCTAAGTTACCTGTATTAGAAGAGGGTACTTCAAGACCCGTTGAAAAGGAACTACTAACAAAGATCTCAATGCAAACTTGCTATTCGCTCTTCTCTGGCATTCCTAGACAAGGAAGAAAGTAATCACAGTTATCACTGTTACAAATAAATTCACAGTACATCAAGAAATTTAGCAATCAAACATATATACATGTACATTAAGTAAAAGTATTGCAATATGGAAACGTGTCAGCTGGAGAAAGAAACAAACAAGAAATCACACAAATACCCTGACTGAACAGAGCTGTATGTGGATGCTAGTTTCCAAATTCTTACAGTTGTATGAGTTTTGGTTCAGCTTGGCCACTACTTGCAAGTAAGTACCTGTAGATGTACTTGCACTAATGTGAAAAGAATAATTGCATTCAAGCACAAGCTGGTGTAAGTTTTCCATTTTGCTACCTAGCACGCTGAAGTTGGACTCAGGATTGTTTTCTTCAAAATAATGGTAGAGCTGTACTTTATAATATTAGGCTACACTGAAATGACTTCACAAAGTTTTCTTGCAACTTGCATCTAACATGCACATTGCGAGTCCCTTTTGGTCACCCATCACAAGCCTGTGTGTGCACGTTGTTGGCCTTTCTAAACTTAGAATGACTTGCAATTCCAGATGGTAAGTTGTCATACCTCTAATGCTTCTTTGAACTTGGTATCAGTTCTTGAAAGATAATCAATCTGCCAGTGCAACATAACATGCATTAAATCAATTCTTAAAATTAAATATGCAGTGACACAAAAGTACTGTACAGTGTGTGTTTCCTAACTTCGGGGAAAATAACTTAAGGCTTTGACCCACTACCCACTAGCCATTACCTACTTTACACATAATTTTTTTCTTTATATTGTTGAACATTATGATCCCCCCACCACAAGGATAACCCCCAAATCCGACACAAATATCATCGTTCCACTAATGAGTTCATCAGAATGAATGCATGTCAGTTTATGTAGACATACATAGATTTGAATACAAACACCAATTAAAGGACTTGCATGTACAGTCAGTTTAAAAGTTATGATTTTGAAGCTGTTTTGAGAGTTTCATTTTTGAGCCCAACCCATTTTGTAATACACTGTTCCTACCAAAACTAACCCCTGTTCCCCTCCTAAAAATACTCCACCCCCCCCCCCAAAAAAAAATCCTTTGAAAGATACATAAGTCTAGTGCTTACTCTAGCAGTGCAGTGACTTACATATGTTTGCGCCTCTGGCATTTTCGTGCAATATTTTCCATACTTTAGTAAGTCATCTCTCTGAAGAAATATAAAAATATGTGCACCAAATGAATTACATATTACTGGCATGAATGTGAACTATGCACTCTCAGTCTCAAAAGACAGGAGACTACGGAAAATCCAACAATAAAGTAAAACATAAAACGTACAAATTCTACAAAAACAGGACTGATTTCCTTTCCTCCATCAGTAGTACAAGCTTTCTCCAGTTTCTTCACAAACTTGGTGTGGGTCCTCCACAACTCCTACAAATGTAACAGATAGAATTGGCTCAAGACCAGAGGGCCAGACACATAACACAACACTGTGAACAACGTTTCACACAATTTCTGAAATGCAAAGAAGGTAGAGGCTTGGAGGTGTAGTGCTTAGCATGCTGGATATTTGATCAGACTTAACCCTTTTACCCCATTAAGCCCTTAGTAACAGTGATGAAAATGAAATTTCTCTTTACATTATAAACACTTGTTCAAACATTCAAGTGATGAGATTAAAGGAAGTGATCACCAAGGATTAGATGTCTTGATATTTAGACAAATTCTCCTTACTATTTCCATAAGAAATGTATGGAGAACAGTAAGGAGATTATGCATTTTTATATCAGGACTTCAAGGGTTAAGGCTTTGTCTCTGCATAATGTTATGTTGTTTCCTTTGACAAGGAACTTAACACCACATTGTCTCTCTCCAGGCCCCAGATGTTCAAAGGCCGGATAACTTTATCCACTAGGTAAATAGCCTGCGAGCAGGCTCTCTATTCGGGGCGGCAACGTGAATTATTTTCTTTGAGAGCGCCGAAGGCGCGAGTTTCGGCGAACGAAGTGAAGGCGAGCGAAGCGAGCCCGCGGTGAAAAACGAGAGCCTGCACGTGAGTCATTGAATTTCAATTCCGGCCCCTCGAAATGTGACAACTTGTTGACAACTCGCCACGCTTCCGGTGTCAAATAACTAGCCAATAGGGAACGAGAAAAATATAAACAAACATGACAGAAAGATGCACGTGGAAGTTTTCCCGGGATTTCGTCTAGATCTTTGTGGCTCTTCATGGAAGGATCGGAAGAACGCGTTTTAACTCCAAAAAAAGTTGTCAACAAAGCAAGTGGACATTGCCGTATCTGCAGTTGTAGTTTTTTGGTGAAATATGGAACTGGAAAATCGGGTCGAATGTCCACGGAAAATCTATTTGAAGTTTCAAATCGCGATGGAAGTCGCGGACAAGTATTGGCGACGATGTGCGAAAACATTGGTATTTATTTCGTAAAATTGTCTTCTTTGTCGAGCCGTGTGTGTAATTCTTGCGCCCGAAAAATTAGGAACTTATGCATATTAATTGAGCCATATGCATATTAATTACTCATATTAATTGAGCCTGTCATTTTTGACCAATCAGAGTGCTGCGTTCGTGGACGAACGCGCCGGATTCAAAATTCAATGGGATACGTGCAGGCTCTCAATTTTCACCGCGGGCTCGCTTCGCTCGCCGAAACTCGCGCCTTCGGCGCTCTCGAAGAAAATAATTCACGTAAGAAAATAATTCACGTTGCGTTGCCCCCCGAATAGAGAGCCTGCTCGCAGGCTACTAGGTAAATAATATATTGCCATTCAGTGGATAAATAGTAATACAAGCAATACATTTTATCTGCTGGATAGTGATTAATCCATGGCCAGTGGATAAGGTTATCCAACCTTCGAACAACTGGGGCCTGGTGTATAAACAGGTACCCACAATAAACTACTTTGTTTTCAGTTATGTGGACATTTACACCAGCGAAATGTTTTGTGCAGCCCTGTCTACAATTTGCATTAGATTATACAGTTTTATGTAGTATACTCATGTTCAACCTACATCTAGAATAAGAGGTGGATCCACACTGCCATTAAATTACATGCAGTGTTGCTTAAATATTTCTGGACCTCAATAGTAACAAACCACAGCAGCTGTAGCCACAGACGTAATCTAGTAAAAATTCATTTTTGGCTCATGGAGTTTGTGATCCCACTAACAACTATAATAAAGGCCTTTCCTTGTTTCCAATTAGTTATGGAAACACCTACAGGTACAAGTTTAGGGGAACTAAAAACAACTGTGACATTTCTTGTTCTCTCTTCTAATTTCTTACTACACCTGTCAAAAAATCAAACTCTGAATTTCAAAATCCAGCCAACAACCACATTTTTTGTCTGCTATTGGCCATTCTACTGTATTGCAACAAGAAACAACAGACCCGGAAAAACGTGGATCAAAATCCACTGTTCAAATTGCATGAACTTGAACTTTAATATCCCCAAGGCATGATTGATGGTTTACTGCCATTAAAAAATGAAACTGATGTTTTTTCTTGGAAGTCAGCGTTTGCTTGTGAATGTTAATGTTGCGGTAAAATATAGTTTACAAGAAGTAGAAAAAAACAAAGAAAACAGTCATGCAATAACAAACCTCTATGTTGATAAAGATCTTAGCCTTGTCATCGGGTGATATTTGTAATCTTTTTATAAAATACTGTAAATAATAAACATAAAATTAGTTTCATTCACGTTGTACACAAGTGTCATTTCCGTCTGTGATTTTACATAATACGGGGACCAATGAACACTTGAAATTGATGAATTTTTAACTTTTGAGCCTGTTTACAAAATCATATAAGAGTGATCACTCAAATGAAACTCTTGAGCTGCAGTACTTCCAATGTTGCTGAAGTAGAGTCTTTACACATTGAATGAATCATTAATTTTACCTCTTGAATCATTTTAAGGGCTTCAACGTAACTCTTCTCTGTCTCGAGTATCTCTGCTACAACATACTTCCTTTTCTCTTCTACCGAGCTCTGACGCTCAGGTTTCTGAAAACAGTGGTGCAAAAGGAAGAGAATTACAAACTTAAAAGCTTAAAATTCTATTGTTTGGCAAAGAGTCTTTGCCATCTTTTATTATCATTATTTGTGCTAATAAAACCATATTTTTCATAAAATTTTGGATTTATCAACTGAGTTGATAGTGTACATGTCGATTGGACACCGTAAAGAGATTGAAAGCTTGTGTTTTACGTCCCCACCGACGCAGCACCACAGTTTCTTTAGAAACTAACCCCAGAATTTTCATACATTTACATGCACGTGTTTACAAGGAAAAGAATTTCAATTTACAACTGTTGAGACAAGTAGTGAAAACGGATAAACACTCTAGAACTCACCGGAACTTTCTGATAAGCAACAAGGTCTTCGTAAATTTTCGTACTTTCCTCAATGGTCACTGCATCGTAGGGGTTTTCTTCATCAATTATATCACGGTTCCTGGAGGGTTATAATGAATGTTCAGTAAGTGGTCAGTTATGGGGGGTGGTTAATTACGGGAAGTCAAATGAGAGGAAGTATGAATTTTAATATTTTCAGATATTGTGTACATTACATTATAAATGTTCATTACACAATGAAAACTACAGATCATGCGGTAAACATTTAATGTACTCAATGATCTGCCGGGATTGGTGGGTTTCAAATCTTACCATCCCGATGCATTCGAAGACTTGGTCTCCCTTCTCAAAAAACACCATCAAAAACTGACACTGTAAAGAACTAATAAAAGTATTGTAACTTACAAAGCAAGATCTTCAAGGTTTGAATAAATGTCCTCATCTTGAATATCATGAGGCCCAGAATCATCGGGTGGAAAGGGGCTGTAAAACAAAAAATGCAATAAAGTTGTTACATGCAATCTACAACATTTTTAGGATTAGAACACCAGTGCTACATGATGGGCAGTAACCACCACTTGTTACTCAGGTTAGAAGCCCATACTAAGGCCTTGACTACAAATATCCAACAGATTTGGATCGTGAAAAGATTTATTATTGGATTGAATTATGAAAGGACTTCTCGACGTTTCCCCGCACGTTTCTACATTTGTAGGATGTTAGTCCTATCTTTTTATCGTTTCTCCAAATTTTAGTATGTTCCTAAGGTACATACGTATAAGTCTTAGCTGTTCATTTGATCTCCTTGACATTTCTCTGCAAGTTAGCATGTTCATACGGTACAGTACCGCCCAAAGGAAAGTTACCAGTCGCGTCTCGCGCTACGAGAATCGCGTCGCGCGAGAGTCACTTGAAATATTGGAGAAAATTGCAGGAATGACCAAAATCAGCCCGTAAAAAATGAATCACGATTTACTTGAAAACGCTCTTACAGATTTTTCCCTAATTTCGTATACAAGTTGTGTAGGTTGAGTCGTTCAAATAATTCAAGTTTCGTCCTTAAGTGTCCGACTAGTTTTCGAGATATTCGACATTATTTAAAATGAGGGGTTGTCCATTACCGTTGCTATGGTGACAGCTGTTGTTAGGAAACCAGGGAGAAAATAAACTTTGATCATATGGTGAAAAGGTGGTGTAATATCAAGGAAATCGAAGTTTATCTTTTATGCGAAATTTTGATTTCAAAAGATACACTCATATATATTCACTGTCAGGCTAAACAAATTTACAGTAATACTGGTCTGGAGTTGTTAATCATTTATTCATTCATCAAGGCAACTTAATGTCCACCAATGAGACAAATCCAGCCTAGGTTTGATTGTATACTGTTAACTCATCTACATGTCGTTGGCCTATGCACTCTGAAGGTCATCTATTATATACAATGTTACCTACATTCACAGCAAAACAGACTGATCACACTGATGTCTGACAGTAATCTTTCCAGGATTACTGACAATTTACCTTGAAATCAACTAAGAAAATTAATTTCATTGACTAACTGAATGATTGAATGACTTATTTGATCACGCACTAAAACAGATTCATAAATAAATGACACTTACATAAAAACAGTAGACATAACTATAAATAACTTACTCAAATCCTGCTGAAATGGCATGCTGAGTGTGAGACAGAACTGAAAGAGTCTTGATCACCTGTGAGAAATAAATCACACAACTGAATGTTTTTGTGCACTCTGATTACCTACTCAGTTTCACGATAGCATTAATTTGATATTTACTGTACCTCCAAGAGAAGTGGTAGCCATCCCACACCAGCTTTTGCCCATTTTACATATAACTTTTGGGGTGGCTAATAACTTGTGCAGTATAAACTAAAACAATTTTTCACCTCAATGTTAGTGAACAGTGTAGACAATAAAAATTATCATACCAATCCACCACTATTTACCTCTGCTTTCAGTTAAAAAATAGTTAACTATCTTGAATTCGTTCAGTTTGGCAAGTTTAACATTTGTACATAGGTAACCAAACGGTTATCAATTTATATCATCTTGACAAGGTCATTATTAAAGTGATCTTATTGCTCACTTAAATATAATTATGTTTCTTATTAATCATAACTGACAATTTATTAAACTCTTTCAACAATCTGTTTGGCAACCAGCAGCCCTGATTTGAAGTGATTAAAGCAAGTAATTGGCCAGCGTGTGCCATCACACATGCTGTATCATGATCATGAATATTTGAACGGCCCGGTGGAAAAAGGGCGTAAGTGACGATTTGAGGTTAAAATCGAAATTGCTCCTATTTAGCTGAACATTGGCACACAGGCTGGTTTTCATGTGAGGAACGCCGTTGCACACTTATTTCTTGACCTGAGATCTAAAATTTGAAGAATTAGCGTATTACTTTTGCTTAAAACTGACACAAAGAAAACAACAGGACCGCGGATTCTAGGTTGAATTCCTTTGTTTTAGTTCAGGCAGAGAACAAAAGAAATCTTTCACGCATCACTTGAGCGAGTTCAGTTCAACAACACTTTTCACGCAAAAGTAATACGCTAATTCTTCAAATTTTAGATCTCAGGTCAAGAAATAAGTGCGCAACAGCGTTCCTCACATGAAAACCAGCCTGTGTGCCAATGTTCAGCTAAATAGGAGCAATTTCGATTTTAACCACAAATCGTCACTTACGCCCTTTTTCCACCGGGCCCTTCATTTAAAAAGAATGTGTTGTCCTTCCCTCCACCAAAAAAGTTTAACATCACTACTTTTGCCTCATATTTTGTAAAAGATACAAGTAACCAGTAACAGAACTTCACGTCATCCAATTCTGTCTGTATTTATATTCATGATTGATCTTGGGGTGGGGGGGGGGAGGTTGTTTTGAGAGAGGTTGTTTTTGGACTGTCATGATTGAGTGATTAAACATTATTATTTTAATCACAAGTATGACTATAGACCAAGTTGGACTCCACTCTGTCCAACCACCATTACTAATCACCCTCCTTCCATTAGGTGCTTCCCAAAAATCAACTTCCTGCCTCCCCATACATATACTGTCATGAAAACTGAAATACTGAATTTCAGTTGAAATAGTTGAATTTCTTCTTATATGTAAGACTTTGGGATCAAGAGAGGATGTAGCATTTATAGAAGGTGGCTATTTACAATGTAGAGGAGATCCTATATACAGCATTTATCAGCTGAATTGATTGAAAGGTGGTTGATCAAGAAAGATGTAAGGTCATTTTCATGGGAGTGGTCAACCCATGAAAATTTAACTATAAACCTTACTCTTCTCCCTAAAAAGCATTCATTGACTGTTTTGTGAAGTTTGTTAACTTACTAGACATAATAACCTGCCTGACTTTTTGGGTCGTAAACCCCAAAACCTCTTATCTTACTATTTTTCCCAACAACTAGAATGGTAACTTACAGAGGCACACATGCTCCTGTAAATGACCAGGAAGTTGCATTTTCTTCATTAAAAAAATGAACAACAACTAATGTCTGTAGATCTTAGAATGTGATGTGTGCTTTATCAAAGGCTAATTCAGCCTCGACAGAGCACTGGCCGGTAACAGCCTTGATAAATCAAAAGATCCAAAAGTTCCCTTGACTAACGGCCCTTGCGTAATTGAGGAAATACCAAAGTTATTTATAATAATAAATATTAAAGAAATTTGAGCAATTGAGAAAATGCCCAAGTAAGAACTTGCTACCTCAAGTACACTGTGAGTAGTTTAAATTTGTATTGTGGGAATTTCATTCAATAATGCTTGTGTTAACTGTCACAAACAAAGTTGTTTCTTGGTAGCTCCAAGTTCAACTTCTATGCCTGTAGATACACATAGCCAACTGGTCTGCCTTTAGCAGTTGGGATGTACACTTGTCATGTTCAATTTGTTATTTCTTTCTAGATATTTATTTCATATATATGTACACTGCCCCGCAAGCCTATGGCCTTAACACATAACGTGTATATAGAAAGGCTAGTTTAATTTTTTTGAGTTGATTTAACAATCAGTTGAAATAAAATGCAGGCATAACACACAAGATCCCCTTTGTGGATAAGGAAATTGTGGAGGAATTAAGGATGTAGATAATGACTTGACATGTAGCAATTTATATACTGCTCCCTGTTTACAAATCCGTTTCATTGTGCCCTACGTAAACAAAGATAAAAGTCCTTCAGTCATCATCCGCCACAATGTTCAATCACCACGACACAATGTTTATAGGTACGTTATTTACCTCATTTGTAATGTTTCTCTTCTGTATCACGTTTCAAGTGCTTTGAATAACTATGCACGTAATTTCAAAAGACAGCTACATGTACCTAAATAGAATGTATCCCTAAAGTCTACATTAATAAAGGACTGGAAAAATTGGCGCTGCATTTAACTTTCAGTAAAAGAAGTAACAGCTGTAAGCATACGTTCCACTTGGGCCGAACACGATTCAACCCAACCCCCCTTCGACGCAGAAACAGTTTCTTAAATTTGTTCTTTGACTGTAACTGCCATCGTTGAGGTTCTTAAACTACGTTAAAAATTAAGACGTGCCCGTATTCTTATGCTAATGTAAGCTTAAACTTATCAGGTTGTTCAGCGCAAGCGGAAGGTATAATCTGTGAAGTACGTGAAGTAAGAAAACTAGTCGAGCTAGGACTCATACCTTAGCAAAATCAGACACGTCGAAAAGCTCGCTTGCGTCGAATAGTGCTTCGTTAGTCAGGCCAAAATCCCGCGAACAGGACGTCAAGAAACTTCGAATATTCTTCATACAGTAAAACTGTTAGGGTGGAAAAGGAAATAATAATAACACTGTGATCATTCAGTGATTAAGGTGTAGTTTGTCAAAATCAACAAACATCTACCACTGTTTTCGCTACAACGACAAAACAACAAGACATTAATTAAATCTTGCTCAAGAATGTTCAGTCTACGCTTCATGACCACAAAGTGTGTCAAGGAAAAGCGATCGGCAGAAAAGCAAAACTACAAACCGGAGACATTTGGGGTCTCATGTTGATGTCTGGAACAGAATGAGGACGCAAGCGATTAGCAACTTGGCACAACACCACACCATCTCGAAGGCACTGTGCGAGATCAAATACGGATGCATTTGGGTATGAAGCTCTGTGGAAGTCCGGTAAAACTCCTAAACTGCTCAGCCAAGTCCGAGCCATTTGCCATTCTTCTTGGACCGCAGGTCCCC
The DNA here is from genome assembly GCA_964017195.1 of Siderastrea radians. Classification (NCBI taxonomy): domain Eukaryota; kingdom Metazoa; phylum Cnidaria; class Anthozoa; order Scleractinia; family Rhizangiidae; genus Siderastrea; species Siderastrea radians. The sequence goes on along the minus strand of OZ024889.1, from coordinate 49,158,085 downwards.
GATCGGTCCGATGGCGACGCGGAGGACGCGCCATCTTGGTTGTGAAATGGACAATTTTCAGCTGGGTAGACCATAATAATCTAAATTGTGCGCTGTAACCCATACATCCGGGAGTGACAATACACCGGAAGTGATTATGCTGAAGCATCAACAAACTAGAACGGACTTAGAAAAGCAATACAACCTCATTCCCAGAAAAATTTCAGCGTCAGAATTGCAGACTGACGTCGAGAGTATAAGAGCCTAATATAACTACAATACGGTCATTGGAAAAAAAAAAACCTTGTGTCTACCTTATCTCTGACCTTGTACAACGTCTGCTCACGGCGGTGGTATGCAACTCTTTAATATACACCTGTGCTTGCACAACACTGATTTGGTTTGCATGTGAATCAAGCTTACAACTCGCTTATGTCTGTTGCATACAACAAAAAACGTAATTCAAGACCTCAAAACATTGATTAGCCTTTGAGCAGGCAGTTTTGATAATTGGATAGGGTTTGTACGTGAGCCAGCCGATATCAACGGTCAATGAAGCCGCCAGTTACCAACCTCGTTCCCAGCACTTCTTCCCTTTTTAAAATTGTCACTACTGTATCACCTATCTACTATTGCTGACTATTGTCTCTGCCAATACTTGGCTAGTGACTCTAATAAAATTACATGACAAGAGATTTCTAAAGATCCTTCGGCGTATTTGTTTCGATAATACATGGTTTCTTAGTGTAACTAAGAGTAGTGATACAAATGAAAACCGGATGACGTCATGGATGTGCTGGATATCCGGATATGCCTCGTGCATCACCACTCCCCTTGTTTGTCTTTTTATAACCTGAAATTCCGCGTCCCAGCACTTCTACCTTTTTAAAATTGTCACTACTGTATCACCTATCTACTATTGCTGACTATTGCCTCTGCCAATACTTGGCTAGTGACTCTAAAATACATGACAAGAGATTTCTAAAGATCCTTTGGCGTATTTGTTTCGATAATACATGGTTTCTTAGTGTAACTAAGAGTAGGTGATACAAGTGAAAACCGGATGACGTCATGGATGTGCCGGATATCTGGATATGCCTCGTGCTTCACTTAACACTTCCCTTGGTTGTCTTTTATAACCTGAAATTCCGCGTCGTTTTTATCGCAAACTAAATAAGTTATAATTCAGCCATGAACAAAACCACTGTGTGGTGCAACCAGTTGCCAGGAGGTCAGGCACATTACCAGCCTCAACTCACCGAGAGGGGTTTGCCCTCCTCTCGGAGATCCAGCCTCTGTCTTCTCCTTGGAAGGGCGGGGGGCTGGGGGTCGTGTCTTAAATTGATTTCCCTGATGAGTTTCCTTGTCCGAAAGGAGTGAGATAGAGAACGAAGTGCTGTAAAGGGGCTTTGGGAAGAGAGATACACCGACGTTTAAGCCCAGTTACCCCGTTCCCAATGTCTCTCCGGCCATCCTCTTCCCTGGGAATGCGTTTGTCTGCCTAGAAGAGCTGAACTAGCTCTGATTCCGAAAGGATTCTGCCCAACACCAACAGCCCCAACAGAAACCCTTTATAGGTGTTATCTCGCCTTTACAGTGACATCCGATATTACTCAAGAAAAATATTAATAATTATAATATTTATATTTTAATTCTTTTTATAAACACAACAACGCTTTCAGTTTTCGGAACATGTTTCGATGTTTCAAACACTATCATCAGCCACAATGAATATATACTAAAGTTTACAGAATGATCGTTATTATATACCGTGGGGCACTAAATTTTTGCGGGTTTTAATTTTTGCGATTTTTGCGTTTTTTTTTCGCGATCCGCAAAAATAAGTTCCCCCAAAATAAAAATACCGCAAATTTTTTCGCCGCAAAAAGTTCCTCCACTGTAGAAATTATATACAAAAATCCTGATTTGAAGGAGAAAATGCCATAGATAACTCAGTGGATAATACGTCAAGTGGTACCCAAGTTATTTTCAATCCATTGTAGTGTAATAGAGTAGCCATCCCAATTTGTTTTATTTGTATTTCGATTCCTTTTAGTGGGCCTTTACTCCAAAAAACGCAAATGTTATTAGTTCCATTTGAAAGCGACTTCGAGAAAATCGCAAAAATTAATTCCCAGCAAGAAAAACCAGTCTTTTCAAATCGCAAAAATTAGTTCCCGCAAACCACAAAAAATCGCCAATCCGCAAAAATTTAGTGCCACACGGTATGTAACAGCCTATACAATGAGCTTTATAAATTCAAATATACGTAAAATGGAAACTTATTTAAACTAACCAATAAAAATTTAAAAATAACAATAGTAAAAACCACTAAGCTGTAATAGTGGTTTTTACTATTGTTCTTTTTAAATTTTTATTGGTTAGTTTAAATAAGTTTGCATTTTACGTATATTTGTATTTGTAAAGCTCATTGTATAGGCTGTTACATATATAATAACGATCATTCTGTAAACTTTAGTATATATTCATTATGGCTGATGATGGTGTTTGAAACATCGAAACATGTTCCGAAAACTGAAGAGCGTTGCTGTGTTTTTAAAAACAATTACAACACTTGTGCTATCAAGACCATATTTTTATTCATGTTGAACTGTTTTCAGAAAGTACATTTGGCTTCTTACAGAAACAAGAATGCTTTATTATTTTTCAGAAAATAGCAACTGGCGATTTAGATAACTCCTAATGACCGTAATAATGTCTATTCTGCTACAAACAGTTTGTAATGATACTGATTACAGACTTATTTTCTAGCCTTATTTTCTAGCTGGCGGTTCATTAATTGGAGGTAAAGCCGGCCCCATAGTGCCTGGTGGAAAGGGGGTTGGTGCCATGGTGTCAGGTGGGAAAGGGGATGGCGACATGGTTTCTGTTGGAAAAGGGGATGGCGACACGGTATAAGGTGGAAAAGTGCCCGGAGGAGCAGTCGGAGGCATTGTCCCCGGTGGAGCGGTCGGAGGCATGGTGCCTGGTGCAGCGGTCGGTGGCATGGTATCTGGTGGAAATGGTGTTGGTGGCATAGTTCCTGGAGGAGCGGTTGGTGGCATAGTTCCAGGAGGCGCAGTCGGCGGCATGGTGTCGGGTGGGAAAAGTGTCGGTGGTAAAGTGCCCGGTGGTGGTGGAGGATAGGTAGTAGGTGGTGGTGGGGTCCCTTAAAAAAGTATGTGAAATAAATAATTAAAAATGGATACCAATAAAACAACACATGCGCTTTTGTTTTTTTCGATCCCCGAAAACACGTTTTGATAGTCGATGACCTTTTTTGGCCGTTAAAGGTGTCAATAGAGAATGCTATACAACAAAGGACTGATAGAAACTATTGTAGGTCCATAAAGACCCTAGCAACATTTTAGTTTAATTTACCTCCACAGAGGCCACAGCTCTTTCTACATCTTTCTCGGACAATTTGCATTCTGTTGCAATCTCCACGAGGAACGTGGTAGTAGCAATATCTACCTGTGTCACGACAGGAACCTGGCGAAAAAGATATACAATTAATTAATAACATGTTAGACTAAATGCAGAAGCAGGAGAAATTAAAATCCTCAAATTTGCTGCAATTGCATGTTTATACATGTACCCATTTGCCAACTGGATCACTGTGAGTGGAAGTGTTATTTCACTCACTCATACGTTGACTTTCATTATTGTCGTATTTTGTACAGTAAAGTTGTGTTTAGAAGTACCTCCTCCACATAGCCCGCAGCTCTTTTTACATCTCTCTCTGACAATCTGCATTCTGTGACAATCTCCACGAGGAACATGGTAGTAGCAATACCTGCCCGTGTCGCGACAAGAACCGGCTGAATCTGTTTAAATAGGAAAAACATTTCAACTGAAGAAGTACGAATAATGACTATCATATTGAGTTTGAGATCAACGCTAGTTTGATGACAGCCGATCTCTAAAATAAAATCTTTTAAACGTTCCCATCGTTTTTTACGAACGACGAAAGTACAAAAAGATATAAAGCTCCACTGGTAATTTCTACTACTGTCTTCGATACTGGATGAAGCTGCCAGGAGCACTCTTAAACGAGTTAACGAGCACTTGGGGTCTAAAAGGGGGGTCCTTGGAGCCCAGAAATTTTTGCTGTAGAGCCCGGAACCCAAACCCTTTTACTACCTTGAGCCCAGACAAAAATGATAATTCTTGCTAAATGGATCCCTAGAGTACAGCCATGGAGCCCTACAGCCTCCAATTTTCTGTCTTGGAGCCCTGGAGCCCTACATGTTTTAGCCCGGAGCCCTGGAGCCCTAAACCCCTTTGGGATCCTGAGCATATATAATAATAATGGATCGCATCTCTTCAGAATTCTGTCTCCAGGTGGACGTTTTGACCGGCGGTAGATCCTTTCAAGTTCTTCAGCTTACTGCCCAGATACAGCCAAGAGCGTTGCACTCTAGTGACAAATATTCATTCAGGCAGAGGGTTTCATAATGAGAGCGTTTAGCCGTTGCTGTTCAGTGAGGCACAGTGGTTGCTGTTAAATGGCCTCCGTTCCTTCCTCGAGGCGAAGTTTAGTTTGGAGAGACGTGATACAGTTGACTATCTTTAATCTGAGAAGGTAACCTGTACAATGCATTCAAATTGGAACATGACTCGATCCCTTCGATGGCCTCTGATGCTTGCGCACTTACCCTCCCAACTGATGTGGGGATTTTTGTATCACATAATTAATGATAAGAAAATTCAGGTGGGTCTCCGCTTCTTTTCTTGAAAGAATTACAGCTTTCGAACCTCTTAATTTAGTGTCTGTGCGGGTGTCTCGATTTTGGGAAGCTAGCCATTTCTATCGGATGGATCTGGCACCCTGAAGAGGCAGCATGCTGGACACCTTCATCGACATCATTCTTTGATGAATGGTGTTTCCCAGGGCTAGGTAGGAAAGATTTCCACGCTCAAATCGAAAGATGTGCTTCTTAAAAGTACCCAAGATGACCCAAACTTAAAAGGCATCTTCTGACAGCGAGAAATTAAATGAGAAATCACCAGTTTAACTCATGTTAGTTTGAAAGTACATTGGAGAGGATATCGTCGGAGGCAGCTAGGAAGACGCCAGCTGTGGTTATTGATCCTCCCAGCTACGAAGAAAAGATAATTCTTATACATGTCATGCCCTGTATTATTTCTAAGCGATCATCTAGGTTTCCGTTTTTTTCTTCTAGATTTTGGTTGCAGCAGTACCCCCAAAAGAACACATTAGCTTCAACATCTTCCCGTTGTTTGTTGCCCGAAATGGGTAGATGTTTTGTAGTTAGCAGCTCAGACAGGTCGGTGTCAGGAATAGGAGTTTGGTTTCTTCTTGAATAGGCTTTGCGTGGACGATGGAGTCAGGATTCAACTGTTACTGGAAGTGCTCTCACACCACTGGCCAACACTACTGTCCCTATGCTGGTGGTGTTTTCCACCTCTAGTTCCAATAATTACCATTTGTATTACCAGTGAAAATAAATAAATAAATAAATGAAAAAAAGGCGTCGTCGGCGTCAGAAGACGGCTTTCCAGCCAACAATTGCCATTTCTCCTTGTTACCGCGTTCTTTTTTTCGTTATAATTATTGTTGTGTTTAATATCACCTCCGCCACATAGGCCACAGCTCTTTCTACATCTCTCTCTGACAATCTGCATTCTTCTGCAATCTCCACGAGGAACGTGATAATTGCAATATCTCCCTGTGTCACGGCAGAAACCTGAAGAAAGAATTATTAGCATCCACGTTCAGACAAGAAAGAAGGAAAAGGTAAATAAAAATAAACACCATATTTTCTTTTTCCCGTATTTAAACAAAATGGTCCACTTAAAGCCGAGTGTTTTCGCACGTTCGAATGCTTATTTGCGAGAGCTGTCGTGTAGATTCGCTGATGTTCGCGAGATCTTCGGTTTCTTGAGAACTTCGCTGTATCAACGGGCTGTGTCGGAGACACTCGTTATTTTTAGGCGCGGATAAAACAGATAAATAGGGTGTGTGGGTTTTGCTGTTTGGAATAACAACCTGTGTCATTTATCAATTATTTCACACTCAGTAATCGATATGTTGCAGTAAATTTTAAGAGGAATAGCGTTAGATCGCAGCAAACAGCGATGTGATCTTAGGATAGGTTTTTGTCAGGAGTATATCGTGATTTTACTTGGAATGTGTTGATTGTGAACATGGTGAAGCATACTCAGTCGATTAGAACAGTCGATTTCTGGTTTTTAATTACATAATAATCTTGTATGAATCAACACTGTTTGATTTTTCTGACGTGACTGAAAATGTTGGAACATTCAATTTACCTGTTGCGTCTTCTGTCCACTTGTGATTGTTATTCAAAAGATACAAAGAAAGTGTTTTAACAAGAGAAAACAGGAAACACGAAAAGAGAGAATCTATCTATCAAACAGTCAAGAAACAACACAAGGACAATGATTTGATGTGGTATGTAAAAGTAATGGGCTATTTATTGTCATTTTCAGTTTCCTGACTTAACTAGCGATCAAGTTCCATACAAATACTTATATTTTCCACAAACGTGGTCTGCTCGTGAGCCTGGGTGCCCTGTGTAACAACCACGACGTGGGGAGGTTATTTCTTCTATTTAACAATTAGATTATGAGCTCGAGATTTCTATCACGCATAGAAGTCGAGAGCGAATAATCTAATTGTTTTAGTATAAATCTACTAGACGTTCAAAACTTAACAGCAAACACTACATGTTTTTATTGAAAAATGATATAAATAGGTCACACCGCGCGCGGAAAACACTCTACTCACTAACTACAACAGAATAGATAGTGAGTAGCGTGGCCAATCAGAGAACAGCATTAGTGATAGAACGCTAGTAGATTTATACTAATGGGGCATAAATTGTTTGCTATCTCAAAGTGGTGTCAACTCATAAGAATCGTTTTTTACTGCATGAGTCTAATCTAAAAATTCACTCCCTGAAAGCTTGACAACGTGAGAAAACTGGCTAAACGATCACTGAAAATAAGATTTTTGTGTTCCTTTTTAGTGTTTTTGCTTAAGTTCGTTAATTTTTAATTAATGCTCGCATTTCCCTTTTGCGTACAAAAGCCTATGTAAATAGCGTTAGTCTAAGTCTTTATTCATTACTTACCGCCTGAATTGTAAGAGAAGCTGCCACCAACCAACGCCGCCACAACAAAAAGCAACATTTTCATTGTGTTCAGTAAGTGAGGGAATAAGGAAAAAAGTTTCACTTTATACAGGGCCGGTTTAAGAGAGTATTTTCTCTTGATATGAACCACTTGTAATCAAAACAGCTGTGTATTCTAAGAGTGCAAGACAATTTCCCAAGAGTTAAGGCTGAAAAATCATTTTTACCGCTGTAAAAATAAACGACTTCTGTCATTTATTGAACGACGTACTATTGTTTGCAGATATTATGAAAAATTCTTCCCTGGTGTCATAAAAATGCAATGAAACACGCCAAAACAGAACAAATGCAATTTATAAACGATATACAGTGTCTATTATCTGTCATAAAACAAAACTAAAATACTACCTTTGTAATAATTGTTGATGTGCTTTGCCGTTTTGAACAACCTTTCCAAAGCTTTTTCTACTTTTAATTTTTTTCGTTTTGAGTTGACGTATTTGCATCGAATTATAAGAGGCACTGACTGAGAGAGCGTGTTGGACCTTGGAAATGGGGTCGGCCAAATTCAATGAAACTTGGTGAGGACATTGACCTTGCTGATATATTACCTGTTTACAATTTTCCGGGGGGGTCTTACTTAAGAGCCCCAAATCACTAAAAAACCACCTATCTGAGAGTCATCTTTCAGGTCGCATTAAAATAACCACAGAAAACCCCCAAATGTACAATGGTATAGTGTGTTTCTACTGACATCCTACTTTGATGTCACTTGACACAACGTGGTATTGAGGCCATAGGAAGAGAGAGGCGTGGCACTAGTTTTATTCAAATTTTGACAACACAAAATCTACTTAAAATAGTTTATTTTCAAACTCTCAAAATTTTAACCTGTCACCCTAGTTAGAAGATATAGAATACTTCATGGAAAGTGCGTGCGTATGGTATTGACGCACGAGTTATTCAAGTATCGAAAATCAAACGAGTGAGCGCAGCGAACGAGTAAGATTTCTGATACAAATCAACGAGTGCTTTAATACTGTACGCTTACACTTTCGATGGTGTATTATATACTGAGATTTAAATTCTTGTTTAACGACAAATTGTGTTGCAGAGATTTGAGCCAAAAGCTCATATGTTCGACTTTAAACGTTTTCTAGTCACTTCAAACTGTTTATCGTTGACGATACTCACCACGGGGTAGTTATTTTTCTTCAAAAGCCCCTAAATTCTCTAAACAAGACATCTTAAGGGCTCATAATCTTCTCCGTCTTTACGTCTAAAAGAGCGAATAAACTTCGCAAGATACTTGTTTGATTCTGCTGGCTATATACTGTGCTCTTCTCGCTCGTCGTTCTTTTTGTTTCTCAAAAATTCTTCCAACAATTTCACATCTCGCTTCGTCTTCTCTTTTGTGTTTTTGCTTTACTGTAACATAACATAACATAAACTTTATTTTAACTCGAATTTTAGAGTAGCTTAATTTTAGAGTAGCTGAATTTTAGAGTAGCTTTCGAGACTTTCCACGTAATTCTCAACCGAAGAATAGTGGGCAACAAATCTTTTCTCGTCTTTTTTTAAGCTTAAAAGAAAATTAAGTTTAACCTTGCGAGAGACTTGAAGAGCGAAAGCCTTAATGAGAATCACCTTGTTACGCCCACACGTCAAAAAAAAAAAAACATGATACGTGGCACCTGATTGGACATACTTAGAAACTCGCGGATCCTTCCAGAAAACATCACTCTGCAATTTAACGTAACTGAGCCCAAAAACCTAACTAATTGCCAAAGTGCTATCACACGAAATGACACAAGGATTTAAACGGCCCCAAGAACGTCAAACCCTCCAAACTGTATCACAGCTTGAGAGTAGGTCAACCACACAATCTACCGGCACACTTAGGAAAGATCTATTTCCAAGGCTAGTATAACTTCAACGACTAGCGGGAGTTGTGTTTGGCCTATCATCTTGCACACTAAAGAAAAATTAAAAAACTTCCTAATGTAATAAAAAATTCTGAGGTTCACTGACTCTCAAACCTCCACTATGACAGCAGAAATTCTGAAACCTCTCTGAAATTTTAGAGGTATCAGAAATTCTGAAACCTCTATGGAATCTTTAGGGGTATCAGAAACTCTTAAATCACCCCGGAATCTTTAGGGGTATCAGAAATTCTGAAACATCGTTACTTCTGAACATCTGTTCGGTTCTTATGTGTCGATCCGAAATTATGGTGTGGTCGATACAAAACATAAATTCTCTAGCTCGAGCGAATTTCGTGTTTCCTCGCATATCGAGAAATCTCTCCTCTTATTTTTAGGATGATTCTTAGTCTCAGAGCAAACAATAAAAATAATCCTTTGTATAAAGGGGGTGATTTTCATTTCCGCAAAAAAGCCCTATCTAATTTTTTTGCAAATTTTCCACCTCTTTCCAAACTAATTGAAGAAATAGCAAAGAGCGAAAATCGTTTTCTGAAAAAGTTTGCCAATTTACCTGCAAAAATGAATCGATCATTTTCGTAGTGTATCTTAGTATTTACTCTAAATCTACCTAAATTGTAACGCCACATCTTAATTTGGAGAGCGTTGCCTGCCTTAGTGCAATGCTCATAATGTCAAATGCGATTTATGTAAACATGATAAATGGAATGACGACTAGCTGAAATGTGTTAAAAGAAGAAATGTTGAAGTCGTTGTTACTCAGAAAAAATCTGAGTCCTCCCAACGGGAGTCGAACCCATGACCTTCCAGGTGCCAGTTGGATGCCATTGTAATCATCGTTGATCTGCTTTGCCGTTATCCAACGCGATTTCTACTTTTAATTTGTTTCATCTCCTTTCGATGTTTTGCATCGAATCGGTAAGAGATTCGTCATGTAACTATATTTTAGTCAACTCGTTAAGACGACCACATTTTGGAAGTCTCTTGCAGAAAATGTGTCTTATCATATGCTTTTTATATGCCTTTTGTATACCAAAGAATAGTTATAATGGCGTTTTAATGTAGAGCAGTTATGACAGTTACCCTTATATCTTTTATTTATCCTTTCCTTCAAGTTTTTTTGTTCAACTGGGCAAATCAAAAAGGAATGCAATGAAACAGAACCATTTTAAAAACGCAACTTTATTTTTTTGTGTATATTTCCTCAGCAGAGGGACAAGTTGCTAAAAGCATCGTCATCGCGCAACGTACTGGTCTATCCAGTCTCTGAACATGGCAACTCGGGCAAAAACCGTGAACATGCGATACGCGTTGCAGTCATTTGATCCCCAGCTCACTGCACCCTGAAGTACCCACAGTCCATCGGAGTTCTTGCACACGAACGGCCCCCCGCTGTCTCCATGGCAACCACCAAGTCGAGTCCCAGGGACGCCAGCGCATAGCATCTGTCTTGTTATGCCGTAGCCATCTAAAAGGTAAAGTAATACACTATGAACACTATGAAAATAAAACTTAAACATTATGGTCAGTGTATAATTCATGTCACCCTCCATGAACTTATACTGAAAGACTGAAGTAAGACAGGGGCTAACTTCGCCAGCTTTTACCACCTTTCAGAGGTGCCTTATACACAGCATGTATGTGGCTATTCACAAGTTATTCGCTTTATGAGTGTTCGAACACAGAGTTGTCGCTTCATGTTCCAGCTCATTTCAAATTTTCCTAAAGTGGTTTTCATACAGTTTTAGTATTTAAGCCTTGAATTAAATGGTTCTAACTTTCTATTAGGGTTTACAGTTACTTGCTTCCATAGCTATCTTATACGATTCTAGAGTATGAGTATTTTTGTCACATTTATAGTTACATTATTTTTGTGCTTTTACCTTATATCTTTGTCAATACTTACTCTTTCTTTTACAATCTGATTCCGATACGGGAGAGATCTTTGCCTGTTGCAGGGTATGATGGGAATTACCTGGATGTCTGATCTTACCCCAACCTGAAAAGAAGACAAGGAAAAACACGTGTTGGTTACAACAACCATCTTTATTAAACATTTTGAGTATATCTAAGTACATAAATTAGCAAAAGCTAATCGAGGCAGGAGACGAAGTGGCAAAAAGGAGTGGATATAGTTTATTGGATTTGAGATATGAGATATGACACACAAAGCATCAACGTACGAGACCTGCCGATAAGACTATAAGGCTTTGTAAAATAATGCAACATCGACCGCACTGGCATGCAAACTTTCAAATTGTGAGTCAGGGTTTGACCGTTTAAAGAGGGATTTATAAAGAGAGAGGTTGGCGACAGAATGAGTTATTTATGTTTCCTTGAAATACTCACGCAAATTATGCATCTATATATAGTGGCTGTCATTCTCAGTAACTCAGTATATTTGGTTTCCGAAGCGACTTGGATTGTCACAACTCCCTCTTCTTCCCATCTTGGATGTAACTAAATCTATCGCAGGCCCTTCCCCTTCACTTTTCATCATTTGTGAGGTTTTGTACCACTGTTGTCCGTCACCCATTTACTTTCGTTGGTTATGGTATGTTTTGTGGGGTAAAGTGTTCGAGCTCAAGTCAAATAGAAGAAACCGGTGTTTTCGAACCAGTGAACTTTAGGTCAAAGCGACGTCTCTATCACAAGCTTGTCTACTGGGCTCTCCCCCCCCCCTCCCCGCACCCTGCAAAAACTTAGACTGGAATACACAAATCACACCGACCTGTGATATAACAAGTAGTTCCTGGTGGCACCATATAGTTTGCTGACGGAAGACAGGCGGTCGACACACGATCATTAATGTTGGCTGGCCGAGAAAGTTTAATGAGGGCAATGTCGTTGTTAATGCGTCTGCTGTCGTATGCTGGGTGTTTTATTACTCTTGAGGCTCTGATGTTCTGTTCCGTGCCCTCGTTTCTGTGTCAGTTGTGATCTCCGAGTCGGAGGACGTAATTTGAGGGGTTCCTGCAAGACGAATCGTAGTATTTTGATTATTTAGCAACCAAATGACCATACACATATCTTTAGTTGTTATCCGTTAACAGATATTTTCTATTGTAACTGTCTGCGATGCTGCTGTTTATCGTGTTTGAGGTTTACGTATATGCTGTTTTGTTCTGTGAGTTGGAGTCCTTGATTATGAATTTTGACCACATTCTTTTGATACAATCAATGTCGGAGATTGTTAATGACGTTTTGGGGCATACAATTTATAACTTTATTTTAACTTGTTTAATCTGCAGCCATAACTGATCAAATATAAAATAGAAATGTTTTTAATGAGGAATTTTTGATGCAAAAAATGTATAGGATACAGTAGATTAAAATATTTCGCGATTTCATGGCCGAAACGTTAGAGGACACAGTTTATACCACTCAAGGTTGACCTTTGAAGTTAGACTGCCTTGGCTAGAAAAAGCTGACAATGGAAAGCTGACAATGATGGGCAAGCTAGTCAAGCTAGGTAGAGAGCGTCAACTGAAAATAACGGAGAATTCTAAAGGAAACAAACTTACAAAGTTGAAATACAATGCGCTGCCGTGACAACCCACTCTGGTGTAACCAGTGTTCCGCCACAGAAAAATCCTCCTCGACTGGTATGCAAACCAGCCTTGGAGACATCGAAAGAAAGAAAAACGCAATTATGCCTTTAAGACGGGAATACCTTTATGGTATTGATTATAGCCATAACAAGTTTTGTCAGGAAGCCCTAAGTTGTACGGGGAAGTGCTATAATAGAATCGTTGAAAACGTTACCAAAGGTTTTTATTCCGGGAAGGTTCAACTCAACAGTCAGCTGGAATGAGAAACTCCCAGCCACAATTGTCTGCGGCTAAATAGATGAGAGAATTGTCAATAGGTTTACAAACCTGCCATGGCCAGGCTCCAGGGGTAGCATCATCTCCCCCAATCACGCGGCCATTATTGACCGTGGAAACACCACAGGAGCCTGTGTATCATAGAAAGAGAAATACAGTTAGAAAGTGTTATCATAATACGGTGGTCCTTGATATTGCAACGTTTATATATTAGTGCAAAGGTAGTAAAAAAAGTGACAAAAGCTAAAGAATAAAACTCACAATTGTTTACTAACCTGCAGGGGGTCCGTTGGTTGGAGGTGGCATTGTGTCTGGTGGGGGAGGGTTGGTGTTTCGTGGTGGCGGAGTTCCTAGGAAATAAACAGAATGAATAAGAAATAAGTGAATAATTGAATAAGTAAATAAATAGTTGAATAAGTAAATAACAAGAAGTAACTAATTGAATATATAAGCAAATAATTGAACATAGACTAAGAAAATGAGTAAAGAAGTATATTTTTGTGTAAAGAAACGAGTGAATGAATGAATGAATGAATAAATGAATGAATGAATGAATGAATGAATAGGTAAGTGACTAACATTAATTGTTTAACATGAATTAAAAATTGATGATTAAAAGCAAAGTGAGTTCTTTTGATTTTCATGTAGAGCATATCGTATTTCATACATCTAACTTGTTAAATAATGCTGGTGTAAAAATGTCTGCCAATTGAAAGTATGTTGTTTTGTTATCGTTCAGTTGTTACTAACATTTAATTTGTTCTCGGCGTCGTTGCTGTTTTTGTCGTGCTGGTGTTGTACAGGTATTTCAGTTTTTAAAAGGCTCATAAAGGCAGACGTAGGGGAAAAAAGGCTTCTTAAGCGTAAACTGCTCTTGAATGTTCAAACGCTGATGTAACAATGTTACTTATTTGGAAGAAAGGCTAAAAATAGACCACAATGAAGTTCCCTCCGGATTTAACGTCACATAATAATTATCGTTATTATCGTGATTATTCTCATACATTTTCTTGATTTTCATTGTTATTGAGTTTTGTTTACCTCCTCCACATAGGCCGCAACTCTTTTTACATTTCTCTCTGACAATCTGCATTCTCTTGCAGTCTCCACGCGGAACATGGTAGTTACAATATTTGCCCGTGTCACGGCAGGGCTCCGGGGGAGGGGGTGGTGGCTCTGTGCCTGGTGGGGGAGGGGGAGGTGGCTCAGTACTCGGTGGGGGAGGGGGAGGAGGCTCAGTGTCCGGTGGTGGAGGGCTTGGTGGCATGGTACCTGGTGGGGGAGGGGTCGGTGGCATAGTCTCTGGTGGGGGAGGGGACGGTGGCATGGTGCCTGGCGGTGGAGTTCCTAAGAATAGCCAAAAAGAAAAATTAAAAAATAAATCAGTACCTCTTAAAGAAGCGGTCGAACACAACATACGATACACATCACACCCAATAACAAACGAGTATGAAATAGACGTTTTGACTTGCTAAGCACTTGTTGTTGTTGTTGTTGTTGTCGTTAACGTTATTAAAAACTGCACTTAACTTCAAGGATAAATTAAACAGTATGACTGTCAGGGCTTGTTAAAAGGAAATTAATAATGTTCATGTAAGTATTAGGCCCTAACTGTCGTTGTCGTTTTATTACCGCACAATCCACAGCTCTTCCTACATTTCTCTCTGACAATTAACATTCTCTTGCAATCTCCACGAGGAACATGATAGTCGCAATACCTCCCCGTGTCACGGCAGGGACCTGAAGATAAATGACAATGGTAAGAGTGAAGACAAATTCCTTGAGCATTATTTATTGTTCAGTTACATTCTAACGAGTTTTCTTAATGTGAAACACCATTAGACAAGAGCTGCTTTCTAAAGTCGATAGTTGCATGTCAAAAAACGGAAGTCCATGGTAAGATAATGTAATTACTTTTAAAACGAAGACTAGTGATTCTTAATTCACAGTTGTGACAAGGAACAAATTTCTTTCTTCCTCTTGTTTTTTTATCATCGTATTAGTTAATGCACAACCCTTTATTGTAAGTAGTGGTATTAGTCTACCTACAACACATACCATACCATACCATACCATACCATACCATACCATACCATACCGTACCATAGACATTTTTCATACAGACCTGGTGGTGGATTGGTGGCAGGGGGAGGTGGAGGATTTGGTCCACCCCCACCCCCTGAGCACTTGTACAACAGATTCATCTGTTGGATGTCGATTTTGCTCAGACGCTGGCGATTTCCAAGTGTAATCTACCAAATGTAACAACATAATAAGCAGTTACAAGTGGATTCCTTTTCAGTCGCGGGATTTTAGTTCCACCTCTAAAAATTAACTTACGCCTGGTTTCTTCGCAGCAATGGTTGGTCGTCCGTTTCTGCTGAATGCTCTGGAGGCGTAGTGCATCACACTGTCATAGTCGTATGGCGTTCCAAGAGAGTCGATGGTTGAACGGCTGTACTTGTTGAAGTTGAACTCCATGCCTCAAAAACAAAAACAGAAAATAACAACTTTAAGTGCGCCGTTCCAGACACAGTTAAACCAGTCAACAGCTCAATACGGCATAGTTTTACTGAACTCGATGTCACTTTTCCCTTGCAAGTGAACAGAATCCATTGTAAACTGACACAAATTAAGAGAAGTTTCTCTATCTTGAGCCAATCGGAAAAAGCCCTTACATCAATATAAAATGGGTATTTTATACCCCAATTCAGACCGGGGTTGGTGAGGGGGGTAGGCAGATTCTGCCCGCATGGACGTTAAACATTTATAACCTTTTTAATGAGAAATCTAAGGCCACAAAACTTGGTGACTTTTCCTAGAATTTAAAATGGAGACAATTTAATATAGGAAGACCTTGTCCATCAATTTGGACGTTACCATGGCAACCTCTTTGTGACTTTTTTTAAATAATAACAAATTATAACTTTTTTGAAGTAAGTTTTATTTATTTATTTTTTTTTTACATGTTTCGTGATATTTTATTGATTTTGATCACTTCTTGTTTTTGAAGGTTTCGGAAAAATCAAGAAATCCAAGATGACCGCCGTTTAAGAACAGGACATTATTCTGGAGTCATAGGACGTCATCAGCTGATGTTGCATACCTTAAAGGAAACGTTTCTGGACGTACTATCTGTTTTCTAAGTTTCCTTGTCGTAGCTTTAATATTCTCAGAGCTTGGGGGGGGGGGGGATCCGCCCCCACCGGTCCCAGAGGACCTAAAACCGCCCTTTCTGAATAGGGATACAGATATTTGTGAATGTCAGTCCTACCTCGTACAATGTTCTGTCGGTATATAGTGACATATTGATCCCTGTCAGGTCTGGATTGCTCGTGGTAGAAACCAAGCGCGTGACCTAGACAACATAGAAAAGAAAAAATACCGAACTGTGAAATTCAATTTTTGGTTATATTTCCTTCTTTAGTAAGAGGAGGATGATAATGCAGTGGTTTTGCCAGGGTCAAGTTCCTTGCGTGCAAATTCGTTCTTCATACTTTCAACCGTTTAAATCGCATTTCAGCAACTCACCAATCTCGTGAGCAACTATCCCGGGAGTCCAGCACCCACGCGCGAGAGTGATGCCTTGCCTTCGTCCAGTCTGACCGACCATGGATGAACACCTGTAGGACAACAAGAAATTAAATTCTTAAATGTAGAAAGAGGAAATTTGTCATTGGTAAACAAATGATGCGGACACTTTTCACTTTAAAATGTGAATTTATCATGACGTCACAAGAACAAGAAATGGTACCCACGTAAAATACAGAATTTAACCGAGCTAATATTTTTTTAAGAACGTAAAACAATCGATAAGGTTGTTGTACTCATCCTCTTTTCAAATTCAGGATGGGAAATATTTTATTCATCGATTTTGTATTTCTTTTATGTAATTTTGGAAGTGCCAGATTTTTTACTTTGGCAACCTACCCTCCACCGGTTTGAAAGTAAGCGTAGCTTCCTTCGTTTCGTCGTCTTTCCCTGAACTTGATGCAGGTGTTATCAGACCACATTTTCATTCCTGCTCGAATAGCGTTCATTGCACGAGAATCTCTTTCTGTTGAGGAAAAAAGATGAAGGTAGAAAACTGCGATCCTCATCTCATATGGCTGTTTAAAGCAGGATATTCGTTGTTTTTGGACAGTTAGAAAAATAGTAAGTTATAATGAGAATTTTAAAGCCTTGGCCGAACGGAGTCGCAAGTTATCGCAAGTTGAAATTTGCATTAACTTGCGACTCCGTTTGGCCATGACTTGCGCGTACTTACGATGGCTTGCGATGACTTGTAGTTCGCTTTGATCAAGCTCAAATTTGCACCCAAGTGAACGCACGTTTTTCACCCTTTGGTCACCCAACGCAAGTCGTCGCAAGTTGGCTTTAGTAGTTTTCCTTTGTATGGGCGTTCGTGCAAGGTTGCACTGAAATGGCTTTTTTGCTACTTGAGTTGAACTTGCCGGTGTCTACTTGCAAGTCAGTTTGGCCACCCATCGCAAGTTTGTGCTCGCAAGTTCACATTTTCTAACTTGCGCTGACTTGCGACTCCGTTTGGCCAGGGGTTAACATGCACAAAACTCAGTTAACTTTCATTTACGTGGTTTCGCGATGGTTAAGCCACTAATGCTGTCTACCTGTTGATTATTTTAGTCGTTGAACTAAAATCAGTACAGTCATTAGCTTACGTAAACTACTGGAAATCTCGTAGACCAAGACCCCTTCTTTCCACAAGCCCCTTCGTATGGAGCCCCGGGACATTGGTGCGTCCACGTCTTGGCCCGCCAGTGCAGCGGCCCTTTGTTCAGCTGTCAGAAGCATGTCCCCTTCAAACAGGTCAGGATCTCCAACTCCTATATTCTCTGTGTAAAATGAAAAAGGAATTTTCAAAGAACAAGGGATTAGGATTAACGGCCATGAACTATTTTAAAGTCACCCCCCCCCCCAAAAAAAAAATAAAAAGGAAGAAAAATTGACGAAAACGGACAAATTGATAAAATGCTGTTCTGAAACAAAACTAAGTTTTAGATTTTTTCTACGGTAAATACGGTAAAGGTGATAGTGAATGGAAATTAAAGAGGAAAGAGAATGTATGAAATGCTTGAGTAATATATGTGAACTGTGGATGAAATAATACATGATGATGACCCTCGCAGTCATAAGATAGCAATTTAAGCAGTTGATAAAGAGCAACCCGAAAAGATTAATGCTTGAACGGGATAGAAATTCTTTGAATGCAAATTATAGCTACTTTTTCTTTGAAAAATGTAGTGATTTTAAACAAGTTTCACTAGCGTATCTGTTATATTCTCCCTGGGTTTCTAATCGCTTATGCGAGCTTTCTAAAAGCTGTTTTTGATGATTCTGGATACGGATAACAGAAGTTCCCTCAAGCGATGGAAAGACACACTTCGAAAACTAAGACAACGCGTACGTGTTCCAAATGTCATTAAAATTCTTGAAGCTTTTTAAAAGAAATTTGGCCACTGTTTTCTATGGAATTTCAGATACTGTAGAAACCTTTGTCATACGCCATTTTTACCTTTGACATCTTTAAATTGCAATTATATTTTGAAGTTAAACTCACGAGACGTTGTGTAATGGCATGGTAGCAATTAATTTACTCTTCCGTACCTTCCGGGTTGTGACTTAAAGCCCCACTGAGCAACGTAGCAACAACAAACACCAACATTTTCAAAGTACTGAGAAACGCAATAACAGCAATAGAGATTTTTCACTTATATCGTATAAGCCTCTTGTTAAGTCAACAGCTGTCCTTCCTGTGTTTGGAAAGCAGCAAAGTCATTTTCTGAGAAGAAAAGCTGAAAAATCACAATTGCAAGGAGTCCACTGCTGCATAAATAAATGACATGTGCTGTTTACAGAAAACATGGAAAACACGCCCTCCCGAACGTCAAAACCCATCGAAAAACACGAAACAAAATAGACGTTATCTGTAAAGGAGATACAATGTTTATTTGTTGTTTAGTAGGAAATTTAAACTAGTGCCCTAAAAACCATAGCCATGACCTTTGCTGTTTTGTTTGACCTGCTTCTATTGGCGTGCACTCTGTTCATCTGTCTCTAGCGATTCTTTCATCTCGTCTCTATTTTTTGTAAACTCGTATAAAGATTTCATCCCGATTTTGACTAAGGCTTATTTGTTCTCTTCGAGTATAATCTGAACGCACAGATGACACTGAGATGACTATAGAGCGTTTTCATATGACGTTACGGCAGCCATATTGGCCGGTGTACCAGGCCAATCCTATGGGAGCGAAGTCTTTTCTTATGTAAACACTTTCTTCGTTTTCGAATCGCCTGTGCCACTGACTGATTAAACATCTCTCTCATATATTTCACTTTTATATATCATCGCGAATATGCCACCTATCGACATTTCAGTCCTAGCAGTATGCAGGACATTTGTCACGTGGACCTACAATCAGTGTCACTTTGTTGGAAAACTTT
Organism: Siderastrea radians; assembly: GCA_964017195.1. Lineage (NCBI taxonomy): Eukaryota > Metazoa > Cnidaria > Anthozoa > Scleractinia > Rhizangiidae > Siderastrea > Siderastrea radians. The sequence continues at coordinate 49,138,753 of OZ024889.1, read as the reverse complement.
AGGTACTATTGTGTCTCCCTCCCTCTCCCATAAGGCAATGTTGTAAAAAAGTTTCAGCCAAATAGATAACGACCAGCGCTCACAACTCGACACAACGCTATGCAACATTGAATAGGGGTAGGAGGAGAGGGTGGTTATGATATAAAAGTATCATATCTTTGAAAATAATTATGAAATTGCGTGATATTTCTAAACGTCTGTTAAAATTAAATCATATGTTAAGGTCTATTTTTCCTACGCTATTCCTACAGGTATCTTCACTGAGCATGCACTGATTTCCTCTTTGAATGGTAGGCCCGTTAAAAAGTATTCAACAGTTAAAATGCGTCAACAACAATCATTTTAAAGATACTAGCTTCCCTTGACGTGTTACATCACATGTGCTTAAAGAGTAGTTTTTTTTAAGCGAAAAAACGCACTTGAACAAAGCAAACTTAAAAACCCACAATAAGGACAGTCTTCTGAAGGAATCGTAGTACTATATAAATTAAGCTACAATCAGTGTCATTTTGTTGAATCACTGTCGGCACAATCGTGTCTCCCTCCCTCTCCCACAAGGCAATGTTGTAAAAAAGTTTCAACCAAATAGATGAAGACAAGCGCTCACAACACTATGCAACATTGAATAGGGGAAGGAGGGGAGGGTGTTTCAACGACTTGTGACACTGATTGTAGGTATGTGGTTTTTTTTAACAATGGTTTGTAATTTACATCGGGTTACCACTGTAACCTGTGGACTTGCTAAAACGTTATCTGGTTACATCTATTTTAAAAAATTCGACGGTTTACATGGGTAACCCGTAAACAGGCGCCGCAAATGTTCTCAACTTTTTCATTATTATGTTCAGATCGTAATAGAAATAGATGGTTTTGTTTATTTTATATGAGAATGGTGTAAAAAAAAAACATTGCGCTGTTATGAAAAAAGCGTTAGAAATAATTTGAAATGGATTTCAGTGTCTGTTGGAGTATAAATGTGGCGCCTCGAGTTACTCCGGTATTTTACAAGCCCTCTAAAGTCGGTGATGCTATTTGATTTAAACGTTGTCTATATCTTATTTTAGCATTTTCAAACGTTTCTTTTCTTGCCACTTCGCATCATATCAAATGACAAACGTTTTCTATTGGCTGAAGGCTTGGACATCTAGCAAAATGGTTTAATGCAGTTGTAGGGGATGATTTCGGTGTCCTATCTTACACCGGTACATGTTGGTCTGTGGCCAATGCCGGTTTTCTGTGTTTTAGCCGTGAACAATAGGCTTGGCTTCTCCTCTCTCCATTTTGGAAAACTTCAGGGCCGTCTGAAACACCACGCATCTTTTCCCAACCACGCATCTTTTCCCAACCATATATACTTGACAAGTAATTTTGGGTTTAAAGAATGCTGTCCACAAAGCGTGGCATAAAACCAACCAACCAACCAACCAACCAACCAACCAACCAACCAATCAACCAACCAACCAACCAACAATCTGAGAAAAAAGGCAACACAAACTACTGGCAACACTCAAATGATAGAAAACAGAAGGTGAAAATATCGTGATATGCCGAGCCCAAATTAAATGTGTTTTAAGGTGTACATTTTACATTGCACTGTACATGAAATAAGAGAGATAATTGCCTATGTTTCATCTGTTCCACTTTGGAGTGGCCTTGTAACGGGTTTGCGTTAAGGAAGTGACAACTCTGACGTAATCAAATGTCGCCATCTGCCTTCTTAAGGGTGCGTTCGATTGGGAAATCTGGATTTCGATTTTGGATTTCGGATTTCGGATTTCCCAATAAAACGCGAAATCCAAAAACGGATTTCGACGAACCGAAATCCTTTTCCAAGACGGATTTCAATTAAGGGGCCTTAATTGAAATCCGTCTTGGAAAAGGATTTCGGCTGGTCGAAATCCGTCTGGGATTTCGCGTTTTATTGGGAAATCCGAAATCCGAAATCCAAAATCGAAATCCAGATTTCCCAATCGAACGCACCCTAAGAGGGAGACCAACTCTGACGTAACCAAATGTCGCCACCTGCCTAATTAAGAGGGAGACCATTAGTAGAATCGGTAGAGACGTTATTGGTGGTTTACGTTTCATTCATTCACTCAGACATTCAAAACACACAGAGTTGCCAGGTTGAAGTCATTTTATTATTATGGATGTTTATTTGTAAGAAGAGCTTGAAGTTAGGCAGCTTAGTCAACCTGAAAAAACAACGAAAATAATTTAATCAGGTTTAAACATCAATTGTTCGTGTACATGTACGTAGCATTTTTTTTATGTACTTAAAAGACTGACATGTGGAACCTGGGATACGGGGCAAAATTGCAAAGGTGGTAACATTTCTAAGAATCACTTTAAAACTCAAGTTGTAAATAATTTTGCTTTACAGTTTATAGACAAAGCTACACTGCGAGGGTATTCGCAGTGTAAAGCATACATAGATATGTTACTTTTGAGTGAAAGTGAATATTGAAAGCTTTGAAAGCTTTTACTACTCACTACTTAACCAGTCAATGCATACATTTAATATATATAATAAAATCAGGTTTGAAACTAGCGATTCCATGTTTAGTTGACGTCCAAAAGTGGCTTTCCGACAGCTTAATAACTTGCTTCATGATTGCAAAACTGTTTAATTTATTATTGACACGTGTTCCACTACACTGATTAGCTTTCAGTCATCTTACCAGCCGAGGTTTCTTTTAGCACAAGCCACAGCTCTTCTTACACCTCTCTCTCACTATCTGCATCCGTTTGCAGTCTCCTCTGGGGACATGGTACCTACAGTACCTTCCAGTGTCACGGCAATCAGTAGGCGGAGGGGGAGGGGGTTGGGGTGGTTCAGGACCCCCGCCACCGCCGGCGCTACCTCCTCCTCCTGAACACTTGTACAGCAAGTTCATCTGTTGAATGTCGATTTTGCTCAGATACCTACGGTTTCCAAGCTGAACCTGTCGAAAAAGAAAGAAACGACCATGACATTTATGTTCAATTACCAAACATTGTTCTATCCGCCTCCTGAATCTGGTTGGTCTCAGTTAACTTAGTTAATTTAGTGGAGTCTGGCGTAAAACGTTAGTGGAGTCTAACTTAGCAGTCTTCGGAATTTTTCCCATCCATTTATGTCCAAACTAGTCCAAACTTACAACTACACGTACCCCTGATTGCTTAGCGACGATGGTGGGTCGCCCATTCCTGCTAAAGGCGTTGGAGTCGTAATGCATCACACTGTTGTAATCATAGGGTGTTCCAAGGGAGTCGATTTGTGAACGACCGTATTTGTTGAAATTAAACTCCATACCTATGAAAGAAACGCGCATGGCATTATTAAAACCATTCAGTTCTTTACTTTTTTCTCCTACTGGGCTTTATCAGTTTTTTCTGAAAAAGAAAACTGCAGCAGTCTTCTCTTGCGAGTGTCCGTACTTGTTGATTTGAACTCCACACCTTTCAAACAACATTTACGTGGACATACTTAACCCCTTTAGAAGGCAATAGTGGGAAATATACCCAACCGGAACAAGTTTCGCTTGTCCCAGAACAATTTTGTATGACAAATTTATGAAAATACTGACAGCTTATGACAGCTTAAATATTCCAGTAACTAGTTGTTTTTCGCTAACTCTCCATTCCTTCCTCTTAGGGAATATTTTGACAAGGCGTTAAATTGAGGGTTTTCTCATGAATGTTGCTAAGAAAATCAGAGTAGCATGGAGACATTCAGAACTTTGATAATAGTAAATAAATTCTTTTACTGAGATGTTGGTTAGGAATTTTTGAAACAGTGGATGGTAACACAACACAACAACATACACAACTGTACTTTCTGAAGTCACTTAACACCAACCCTGTACATTACTGTGTGATAGACTCCACCCCCCCCCCCCAAAAAAAAACTACTTGGTAATTTGGTAACATATACGACTTCACAACTTCTTCGAAAAAAGGTACATTAGTAAGTGTAAAATTTCCGTACCTCTTATGATGTTCTCTCGGTAAATGGTGACGTATTCATCTCTGTCTGGACGTGACTGCTCGTGATAAAAACCAAGCGCGTGACCTGAAAAGCAGATTTTTTTATTGTGGATGGATTTGTCAGAGAACAGTGCGAGTTGCATGCATGTCAACAGGGTTTATAATGACAGTGACGCCACATAAGGAGCTATGATATAAACCTAAGAAGATTCTCATTTGAAATGGGAAGCGCAAATAGTACTAGACAGAGCATTGGTAACCGTTAAAAGATACATTCTTTTGGATGAGCAAACGCCAGTGGAAAACTTTAGAATTCGGGGGTGTAAAGCTGTAAAGCTTTCAAGCTATACCCTCCAATGATATGGACTTATTTATACTCCATGTACTGATTTCTTAAAATTCCATACACCAAATGAAAGAGGGTACTATAATAACAGTTTTCTTAGGCACGGCAACCCGGACTTCATACCATTCTCTGCACCTTTAGACTTGAATTAGCCTCTGACTGAGTTCGGAAACGTTCCTTTGCGCATGTTTTCCGCTATCCAAAAGCACCATGGAGTTCAAGAAGCCACTTCTTTTACAATTCATTGTAAATCTCCTCGTCCGCTTTACTTTGAGTTAGATATGTGAAAAAGTTCTATACTTAGCTTCGTTGGAAAAACGTAACAGAAGTAATGAAAATCGTAGAACAATTCAAAGTAAAAGTAGCATCCAAAGTTGGTTTCAAAGTAAGTATTCTTTCACTGATAGATGTTCCGCTAGTGCATGCGCAAACGACCTATCCCTAAATCAACGCTCAAGCGACCTCTATAACACAGGTGTCGCAGGATTTGTTTCTTGCTTCAGGCAAAACCGTTGCTGCTAATAACTAAATACCGTTACGCTTTCATTCCAGCTTCATAAAAGTAAACATGAAAAGGGATGATAACACTCACCAATCTCGTGTGCCACTATTCCGGGATACCAGCATCCTGATGCTAAAGTGATCGCTTGTCGACTGCCAGTTTGGCCAACATATGAAGAACAACTGTTGACAAAGAACAAGCCTTTTTTAGTGTCGTTTGGTGTTGCTTCCTCTCTTCGTACTAAAGAAGGAAGAGAATAGGCAAACTCTTAAATTTAACCCAAACTCGAAAAAGGATGGTCTGGAAAAGGCGAGTGTACGAAAACACAGGCATGGACTAAACTAGAAAGGAGACCGATGGTTAGCAGTATTTATGAAGAACCAACCAGGAGCTGGAGGGGTTGGGGAAGGGGGAAGGGCGACGTAGGCCCAAATTTTCCACTTCCCCTGCCCTTTAATCCATGTTCCTGCCCGATGTTTGTTGGCTGCCGCTTCTTTAGCCCTTTTTTAATTGGTAAAAATCATGCAATTTATTTCCATTTTTCCCGTTTCCTGCAACATTTGGATCGTGATTTTCGTCCCCTCTTTTTACCCTTCCCGTACTCTACCCTCATTTATATCTACCGGTCCCCCCACCCTTGTTCTCTCTACCCGCCTCTAACCAGTCAGCTACTCTAACATTGAATTGGAATTAGAGTTCTGAATTTGTGCTGATAAATAAGATGTGTCCTTTTCCAAAATTCTCATCCCAGACATTCTACTGTAGTAATCTCTTCCGGCTCTTCCGGCTATTGCGTATCTCAATACCAGTCGCCATCTTAAATATTAGAACCGCGTGAGAACAAATAGTGATTTCATTTTGTTCTTTTGTCAGCTGCTTAAGTTGAAATCATAACTGCGATGGTGGTCATCATTTAATATTTCATCCGTGGTCCACATATATGGGTATTTCATATATTCAGTCTCAAAATAGTGATTCCTTTGAGCCTGTTTTTCCCTTGTCCTCTGCGCTTGTATATAGCGGATTGATTGATTGAGTGATTGATTGATTGATTGATTGATTGCTCGTTTTCTACTACTCACCCTCCTCCACTCTGGAAGTTCGCATAACTTCTTTGACCGCTGGCCTCCACGAATTTGATGCAAGTATTGTCACTCCACATTTTCATCCCTGCTCGAATAGCATCCATGGCTCTTCTACTTCCACCTGTTGAAGGTGTAATTGTAAATACATTTTTCATTTTTCCTAGGGTGTTCCAAATATAATGGTCTTTTACTCCAGTACTGGCAAGGACATTTTGTACTAGTTGTAATTAATTAATCTTTGTACAACCGGCGTTAAAGCATGTCCTGTTGATTATATTTTAATGCCTGAGAAATTATGCGTTGAACGTCTCTGGATAGATATAAATGATTTTGAATAATGAACTTTGATCACGATAAAATGATGAATCCATTTCGAAAGCCCTAATAATATGTTACCGATATTCACTTTGATTCATTGGGGGAAGACAAGGTGGGGTCGGGGGGGGGGGGGGGGAGAAAGTCCACATGTATTAAGCCACAAATTTCACCGTGAGAAGTTTGTGGAAAAATGGGAAGAAGTGCTCACATTATCAGGAATTTACTTTCCATGGAGATCAAAAGGAAGAAAGTAGTTCTCATTTTAGCTAAATAAGAGCCTAACAACTATTGCCCATATTTTTAGCAGTATTCAATTCCAATGATATCTCACTCACTCAGGCTCCTGTCGATCCTGTAATACATTATTCCTCCTCTCCAAAGTCCTCTCTTGATAGAGCCACGAGACACTTGTGCGTCCACGTCCTGGCCCGAAAGAGCTGCGGCCTTCTGTTCAGGAGTCAGCCTCATGTCCCCTTCAAACAGGTCAGGGTTCCCTATGTTTTCTACATACACAAAATGCATCCTGATATTAGATTGGTTTATGACACAGGATGTTGAAACGCAAATGGTCGCGCAGAAGTGACCATTATCCACGCTTACTTCTTCAATTTACACCGTCAATTGAAAATTTGCATCAAATTTTCTTGGAGCAAGATTATAGTAAATTGATATTGTCTTTCAACCCCATTTTAAACTGTTGTCTGGAGAAAACGACTTCAACATTTCCGTTTAAAACCTTTCAAAATTGCTGAATTCGCCATGTGTAACGCGTTTACAGGGGTGTAGCTACCTGTACGCACGTACGCACGTGCGTACCTGAAAAAATGTCGAAGTTTAAAAAAACAAAAGAACGAAACAAAACAAAACAACAGAAATATAAAACAGACGGGAAATTAAGCAATGGTTGAACAAAACTACAATCGCTGCATGTCATGTAACTTCCCTTATTTCTTTGAAATATTAATTTAAAACCAAAGACACCGTTTATCGCACATTCCAGAGACTCAATGGACTCAATGTTGATGCTAGTGTATGAAAAGGCGGAAAATTAGGGGGCATAGGATGGCTAAGGCTCGGTTCAGACGCGAAACTTTTTAGCAGCTGAACTTTATTCGAATTTAGGCCCTCCCAAATTAGATAGATTTTCAACACCTATTATTCATCTGTTCTTAGGATCACTATTTCTCTTCATGATTGGTTTTGTTGTGCACGAAACGAAAGAGAAATTTTCTCACTGAAAAGCCATGATGGACTGGAGATTGCCTCTCTTCTACATCAACACTGCTTAATATTGCCATGTGTTTGAAAGGGTGAATTATAAAAGCTATTATTTCAATTGTACTCTCACAAGACAAAGAAGCATATATGATCAAGGAGGCTGCTGGCTATAGCAGGGGAAAAAGGGCAAAAATCTCAATTATTATTATTATTTTTTCAAAACAGCACAATGTTGCAGGTTTGAGCCTTTGGTGTATGTTATTTTTTGATAATACCCTGAGTATCACAGTTTTCACTTTAACTAAACTCGTGTTTGAAACTCAAGCGGCAAAACTGTGACATCGAGGTGTAATGGGTCGAGGGAAAAATGTCTCGGGGACTTTTTTAACACATGGACGCAGTTTTTCCATCCTACATTGTACATTTTGAGAAGGACCTAAGAAGCCAGGGCTTATGACATCCATGTAACAAAACCTTTGAAAAGCAACCAATTAGAACTTTCTCAAGTGGCAAACAGAGTCGGATATTCCAAGAAAAATTATAAATGAAATTCTGATCTGCGTGCTGTCGAAATAAAAAAGGAACAAAATAGCAGGTACTATCAATTTGGAAGAGAGTTTTTATGCGATTGAAGTACGATTGAAGTAACAATTGTCTGATTTTCATAAACTATAGTCCATAAAATAACTAAAAATGTACACTACTGTATTACCAGAATCATAGTTTTAGACGCATTTCCAGCCATTTGAGAATTTCAAATTTTCCCGGAGAAGCATGCTTTTGGACCCTCCAAGTATGCTCACGCTTACGCGTTCGGTTTAATCAAAAAATCTACAAAAAGCTTTACGACCTAGTTGCCATTTCATCCATTCATGTATAACCTCACCAAACTGATAACAAAAGCAAATACAAACAAGGAATGTGGAAACGATGTGAGAGTACTGAGGTGTTAGGGTGGATTTGGAAAATTGTGTGTACCTCTGGAAAAATCCTGGCTGCGCCCCTGGTTTAACCACCCTATTGAATGGTGCTGAACAAACGTTAAATGCCATCAAACATTCGTACAGCAAAGTTGTATTCAATAATGTTTGATGAAGTGGCATTCCCCGACTGAGGCGTAAGCATGGCAACAGAAACTGTGAAAGAATTTTTTTTTTTTTTTACTGCAGGTTTATGCCTTATGTTGATGTGATATTATCTTGGTTTCGTGAGATTTTAAAGCATATTTATTTCACAGGATTCAACAATAAGCGCGTCCAAAAGTATACTTTATGAAATGGCTATCTAGGGTGGGGGTCGTCCTTTTTTTTAGTGAAATTAATGCTATTTGTAAAATGGGAAAGTGAACCAAAATCTTCTGGTTATAAGTAGAAGGTTTTGATGGGTTATGGTCGTGATTTTAACTGAAGTTCCATGAATTTTGAATCCAGTTCAATCTAGCTCGCCCATGTTTGTCCATCCGTCCTCCTAAGTGCCTTCGACTAGTGTTTCTCTTAATGTGCTAAATATTGTGCATGTCTCTGAGGTTAGTAGCCTACCCTATAGTGGCACCTAGCTCTGGTCTTAGGACCAAGATAGAATGCGTGCCATTCGCAGGGCCCCACCCCCAGCAATTTGCGAGTTTTTTCCCTCAGTTCCATCTAACTTCCATGAGGACAGAATCAAAAACCAGGTTTGCAGCGTAGCCTAAGGGCAATGATAAAGACACGAAATAAAATAAACAGTGGACTGCACCTTACCTTCTGGATTGCTTGAGAACGCCACCCCGAAAAGGGCAGCAGCGAATATCAGCCACATCTTCCCGGTTTTTTCACACAGAAAAGACACTGAAATCTGTCAGCAAAAGTTTCGGTGTCTTTATACACCTTAGTAGGAGTTTTCACCTGCTTCGTGCTATTGTGTTAGCTGCGAAAGCTTTAATACCGTGCCACAGAAATATTTTATTAAATTATCACTCGTGTAGAATAAAAGTTTACCGTTGCAAGGCTGATTCAACTAGGTATGGAAGAAACAATATCTTCTTCATTTTTTGTTGATTCACTAAAGCTACGTTTGTTATTACTATGAGGAACAATGCAAAAAGAAACTTTTGTAGTGTACCAGTCGTGCCCATTACACCTACATATTTGAAGCGCTTTATTTATAAATCCACCTTCTCAGGCATCCATATCCCCTTGGTTTCTCCAGTATCGAGCAGCATCTTTCCCCCTCCCCCCCCCCCAAATCCACAATACATGATCTAAAGAAACAGTGACCTGTGTTCAAGTGCTCCCTACAATAATAGCTATGTTAAAAAAGGAGACTGTGCAATGACAACAAGATTGTCAGCTTATGGACACGATTTCCAGTGCTACTGTCATTAACACTGGATGGCAAACAATAGGAAGAGTTTTTCGAACCTAGGCCTGTAAGCTGTAATATCATTTCCTATTAGCATGCTTGTTAGATAATGTAGGAGGTTTGCTGAAGTTTATTAAATTTTCCCATCTTGCCTGGCTGTTCAAATAGAGAAATGATATGGTGGAACAAACGAGGTCATATGCTGTCATTTGCAAACGAGTGTACCAAGTATTACAACTGACAAAGAAAAAAATAAACAAACAAACAAAAATAATATTTATGAGCTGTTGATCTGGTAAATTAATGGAAGTTACTAAATTTTTGGAATTAAGGTCTATATTTGCGGGTGACTGACAAATATCGATAAAGACATCATCCATGCACAAATGCCCAACGAAGTCTTTATTTGAATGTAAAAAGTTCATTGTTTAGACATTTCAAATTTAGAATAATATATAGATTTAGCCAAGCCTAAAAGCGGAGCTCCACATCTCTCTTTCATGCTTACTGACCCGTAAAATACAGTAAATTTTAGTTGTGCAGTTTAATTTTCCCCAAGAGGTGAAAAACAGCAAGGGAAAACGTGCGGACCGCTGACGAAACTGTGAGTTGGCTTATTTTTCTTCAAAGAGAAGACTTCAGCACGACTTTCACCGACAGCTCTTCTTGTAGCATTCTTTCGAAAGCTAGCTTATTAAATTCAAGAAGAGCACTTGTAAAACTACAATTGCTAAAAAAACCCCACTTAAGTTGCTCCCGGTAGCGACTCGACAGACTTTTCCATACAAATACACATTCTCACTGATTCCAATGCATCCCTCTGGCTGTTTAGTTCTGTTAACCATGAAACATTTCTCGAAATCTATCTTGCTAAAATAAATAATATTTTCCGGGCATCAAACCGTTTACTGACAAAAATTACCCAAAAACTGTTTTCGGAAACTTTCAAGCACACGTATAATTATCAAGAGAAAATGGCACAAGTTTTTCAACCGCGAAGTATTAGTCGGGCGCTTTCAAGAACACACCCTGAAGTAGTTTTAGGAAACTTTTACAGTCTCATTTTAAACAAAATAGACTTAAACCGAGAAATGCTTTGCTTATAGTTACTTAAATAAAGATTTCATTTCGATCTGTAACTAAAGGGGCAATGAAATGGCTTAGCGGTGAAAAACAAAACACGAAAACATACCACACTGAACTCACTCACTGAAACGGCGATTCTATGTTTAGTCGCTAAATTGGGACAGAAATGTCATTCACTTCAAATGAAGAAACTAATGTATAACAATATAACAATATAAGGAAGATAAAATATTCCACAACTGAACAAAAAACATAGGGAGCTTTATACTAAGACTGACTATAAACTTAAAAATGACGACAGAGCGACTCTTCAGGTGTTGAATACTAAATTACGAATTAGTCAAAACAACCCAATATGCGTTGCCGAAGAAAAACAACCTACATTGAAAGAAACAACACAGAATCAGTCTAGAATAGTCACGATTTCCACTTTTCGAATAAAATACACTAGAATTGCTCTAAGAAAAATATTGAAAATTACGCACAATAAAAGTTCAAAAGGAAATTGAGCGTAATTAAGTTAAGCCTAATAATATCAGATTGCTCACTAATGAAAATTCCTTTAATGAATAAATACAGAAAAAGGGACAAAAAACCTTCAAAAACATGAAATGTCATTCACATACGAAGCACTTGTTTGCCTAGGAAAGCAAACTGCATTTATATTTCCCCTCGACTGAAGTTACTCGCAAGCCTGCAAACGGGAACTACAAGGTAATTTCACAGCTATTTTAAACAAGTTCTTAAAACATTTCAAGAAAATTACCGTAATTTACTAAACATGTAAAGTCGCTCAATTAAACAATTTTTATAATGTAAATCCACAATCAAATCTGTAATTTACTTTACCACTGAACTGAAAGAAGGACTTGAAAATCTAAACGAAAGTCACCGGGTTCTTTCCAGATCTCCTTAGCTTTGAAAAAAGCAAGTATGTCCTCGAACAAGCATTTCCTGCCTTCAAGCTCTCCAATGTCTTCTATATGCGCCATCGAGATTGAAGCAATCCTTTTCCTTTTCTTCTCAAACTCATTAATAATTCATAAAGAGAAAACAAAGGAAATCACTGCCGTGAAGGCGCTTTGGATACCGGATCTTAATTAGCATAAAATTTTGCAAACTTTTGCTTTGAATTTTTCCAAGAATTATGAATGGTTTGAGAAGCCATATCAAAAACTCGAAAGAGTGTTTCATCAGGTATCCAAACACCTCGAACTCGGCTGCGCCTCGTTTTTTCAACCCACTTCTCGGGGTTTGGATATCCTGATGAAACACTCTCTCTCGTGTTTGATATATTACATGATGAACTGTTTCAAGTCTTCATTCCAAGAATGTATTACAATTATCGTATTGATAATCGGGCGTACGAGGAACCAGCCGCCATATTGTTTATATCAGCTACGAGAAAAGATTGCATTCCGCCTCCCCCGGTCGGGTTGTCTTGGGACTCCCCTCACCCTCCCCCAGAGTCTGTACGGACGGACGGACGGATGGACGGACGTACGCTGACGTCAGAACCAAAATTTTTCGGATCAATGGGTTACCAAATTTGCTTATCCATGGTGCTCCGCGAGCTCCGCTAATATTTGACTAGAAATACGTGACTCGCAGAACCTCGCGAAGCTCAGGCACGGGTACACCACAAAATTGAGCGATGGGGGTGGGGAGGGGATAGAATTTTGCTTTAACTGGAGGTGTGGATGGGTGGCCACAATGGTCCCCAATTGGATCGACATTCTGGTTCCCATTCGCTTCCATGTAACTTGCATCCAATCCTCTGTCATGTATACAAAAATACATTCAGCCCCTCCCCCCCACCTCTCTTCATTCTGACATAAGGTAAATTGCTCTCTAGAGAGGACGTATAGTACTGCTGTGGACCTGTTGTCCAAGACAATATGTGTGGTGTTTCTGTTTATGTTGGTTGGGTGAGAGTAGGTTATGAGAAATGCAGTTCAAATTCCCATTGGAACTTGTTATCTCCAACATTAACCCGGCCATTTCCTTTGGATCCTGTTGTACAGTTTTGTTCTATTTACTGGGTATTGACAAGTGTCAATAGCTAAAACAATACATTATTTCCCTTGACTGGTTGAGATACTGTAGCAGGAGTCTCTTACTGCTGAAGAGTGATGTAGCGCATTAAAAAAATTATCCATTTTTACTCAAAAATTGAAATGAGAATAATACAGAATAATGGCAAGCAAAGCACAGAGTTTCATATTGATGTTGTAGCATGTTTATTCATTCCCCCAACATACTATAGAAATTGGATTAGATAATTGTCACAATAAAATAATACATTAACCCTTGAAGCCCCAGTGACCAGCATCTCCCTACAATAACAATGCTTTAATTAGGTCATCAGAATTAAGGAATTGATCACCAAACATGAATAGTGTTAATGTCAGCAGAAAGAAGTTCTCTGCACTAGTACTACAAGAAATGTATGAAGACCAGTAAGGAGAATTTGCAGGTTTACATTGGGGCTTAGGGAGGTCAATTGGTGTGAAAAGCAAGAGTAGCTAATTAAGGGAAAGGGTGAGTGTAGATTATAGCATGTGAAACCTTCAGAAGTAAGACAAACTTTCACATAGACAAATCATGTTGAAGGTGATCAGGATCTCAATTCCCATGAATTTGGTGCTTGTTTTTGCACTGCGAGGAGAGCTGTGATGCTGGTCACTGTATGTAGCATGAAATTATTATCAATAATTAATTTTAAGCAGTAATGTTTGTTTCACATCAAATACATGCAGGTAGTATGTACCTATCCCCGCTACACATTTTAAAGTGGTAATTGTCAGGAAGAGCAATACTTGTTAGTGCATTTCCAAACCAAATTGTGAACAGAAATTGTCCTCTCTGATCCATCTGAATATTATTTTTTTTTACTATTAACAGGGTCAAATTATATCCATAACGGAAAACATAAACTTTTATAAATTCCTACTGATCCAATATGAATTATTTCTTTCAAATATTTTTTCGGGAACGTCCTAAACTTAAAATTTAAATTCTTTTTACTGCTCATACACAAATAATTATGCAAGTTGTTTGGGGAACTGAAACCTATTTTGTGAATAATTTCATTTCTCTTGTGTAAACTGTAATTTTGATCATACTTGGAAAAGTAATTATACGCTAATAATAATTACTGGTACATCAAGAGTAAAGATAATGGTAGAGAGAGGAAATAATTTTGGGCCAACCTGTTCAGTCACCGTCCGTTGGAAAGGTATATTTCTAGCAAAAGTATTTTGATGATCGTGTGTTTTTCTCGCCTCTTGTTGCTTCTATAACAAAATCATTTTGTCGAAGCACTTCTTGTCGGTGTGACCGGTCCTGATCGGTTTCAGCACACATTTTCTCGAAGAGTTTGTAGCCGCTGAGTTCATTCTTATTATTCAATTGGTGTGACTGAGTTATAATATTCGAAGACCTTGCATCGATTCTCGCGTTGTTGGGGAATTTCGTTTTGTCGCAGCGTTGTGCTATCAAGCTAAATTTAAGCTACGTTATGTATGTTCCAAGATTTCTCGCCTGTGATATTCCAGTCTCCTGTTTGTGTCCTGCTGATGGCTTTAGTCTTCGCTAGGCTATTATCGGAAAACGATGTTCTATACCCGTGCTTTCTTGTCGTCGACTCTTTCGCCTTCGTTGTTCGCGCTGAATTTCAAGTCGGCGTTCACGCTGAGTTTCAGTTGTAAATCTCCCCCGGAATGGATTTTCAGCCACTTGTTAAATCAGGCGTTGCTTGCTTGTTCACAGACGATGAATAAACATATCAGCACCCAAATGAACGCAGCGAAGCAAGCAAGAAATGAAGAAACACGCCGAAGAAACATGAGAGTGCACCACTGTCAGCGGTCGCGATTTGGTTTTGTTGCTAGGCAACTGTGCGGACACCATCGAAATATATACGGGCAGATCGAGATTTGACCGCCCTAAGCGATCCTCGCGCGAACCCCACGCGACAAATTTATAAACCTCGCTACGCTCGAAGGGCCTTCGGCCCTCCTCGCTTCGCGAGGAATTAGGTTGACTCAACAAGATTATTGTAGCAATATGTACACATTTGCCTCAGAATTTGAAGTTATTTTTGGTTGTGTTTGGTTTCATATTCAGACTGCAGGTTACAGAAGTTGATTCTTAAGCCCTGGCCGAACGGAGACGCAAGTTTTCGCAAGTTGAAACCTAGCATTAACTAGACACTGCGTTTGGCCATTGACTTGCTTGGACTTGCGATGGCTTGCGATGACTTGCGTCCACTTTGATCAAGCTCAAATTTGCATCCAAACGACCGCAATGTTTTGTTTGTTTTGCCACCCAACGCAAGTCGACGCTTGTTGGCTTTGGTATTGCTTTCCTTTGTGAGGGGGCTTTACGTTACGGAGAATTGCAAACTTTTTATTTGCTAAGAATGGGTTCCATTATCTGCAGACTGGATTGAATTTATAGGAACCGTAGAATACAACGGGATTCCACAATTAACACTTGAAACGGGCCAGTAAAATTGACGGCCCCACCCACAGCTAGAATGTGTTTTAGCGTAAGAAGTTCACAAAGATTCGTAGCCTGCGTAGCTGGCGGTATTGTATGCGAAGGTAAAGTTTTGGTGGTGGAGCCTCCCGCTTGGATTATTTTGAATAGTTAAAGTTTTGAACATGGTATCCTGCGGAATACAAAAGTGCAAACTTTTCTCTTTTGTCATGTCTTTTTTTAGGGTTTGCAGGAGACAAACTTTCAAAAACGCACTCTTCTGAAAAAAGCGTCCGTGTAGACAAAATTACAGCTGTTCGAGAGGCAAAATAGAAGTAAAACTTTCAACGTTTGTCTGTAGATAAGCTGTCTTTCGAAAACAGCCGGCTAGAAGAACCAATAAACTGAATAAAGTGGCAGACTATTTTATATGCAAATCCTCTTACCCATCATATAAGGACACTCAGATGCCAACAACAAGATATTTTGGGCCGTTTAGTACGCTGCTTTCTTGATTCGACGAGAACTGTTGTGAATAAATATTCACATAAAATGACACTGCAGCCTTCGGGCTAGTTTCAGAATGAAGCGCTTTTATATAGGTTGAGATGTATCCTACTTTTTAACCGGCCGTCGCTATGGCGACCGCCGGTTTATAAAATGGGCACGGTTTTGTCGTGATAGTCAGTTGGCTTAACATACGAACAAAGTGCTGTAAAGCTTGTGGTACGGGTACTCAAGAGCGGTACTGTCTTCTATAAGACGCATGCGCATATTAGTCTGCTGAATGTTACCTTCGTGTGTTCTTGTCTTTCAATTTACAGTATTTAAGATATCAGCGACGAAGGGTTGTAAAGGTTGGGTTTTTTTTGTATTTGTCTTGTATAACGCATGCGCAATTGAGTAAAGCAGCTAATAGGATGGAATGCGAAATTGGCTGTGTTGTCTGATCTAGTTAGTGGTTATGGTGAAAATTTTTTTAGCGCAGGAGTTTTTTTTATTGGGATTGACATTTTGAGGGTGTAAAAATGTGGGAGTCAGAAGGATTTGTGAATGTCAGGAGCATATCACGCTTCTGTGAATGTGATTTGCTTTGAAAGTTGCGTTTTGTATAGGAGCGGTGTAATATTGTGCTGCGTGAGAGGGGGTTTCCCTTGCCATTTTATGGGGGGGGGGGTGGTTTGCGAAGTGGATTGTAAGGTTTCTGATTGGCTAACTTGTATTTCGCAGCGGACAAAAAGGACAGTTGCGTTTTGCCGGCTTGGGCTAGGAAGAGAAGGAATTGGTACTAGTATGATGATGCAATATTAGTGGATTGCACCATCAGTACATGATAGTTCTGACTTGTGATCATGAACGGAGAGAGACAGGTTTTATTTGAGGCGAGAAGTTGATACGAAGGAATCGTCATTAATAAGGAGATCAATTAATAGGGTAGGTGTTACCAGTCTTTTTGCATTGAAAGAACGAAAATATCTGAATATTATCGACGGATTTGTGTGGTTTGCGTGTGGTGTAAGCTAAAGGCTACGAGCAGTCTCTCTTTCCGTTCAGAGATAGTGAAGGAAAAAAAAAACAAGCGAGTGAGCGCGAAATCGATTGCGGCTCGACAGGCGCGTTAGCTTTCAAAGACGTGGGCGACTTTCATCCCCGCTCGCTTGTTTACTTTTGCAAGGGGATTCCCGGGTTAGCAAACCGGATTTAAACATCACGTCATGAGATATGCCTTGACGTGCCCCATACTCTGACGATCTGCTCGAGCTCGTGTTTATCAAGCGTTATATTTTGATTCTACTGCTATGTTCACTGTTTGTATTTAAGGTCTAGGCACAACAGACAACTTCGTCGTCGCTGTGTGAGCATTCTCAGTTGTGGACGAATTTATATCGACATTCAACGTTTGAGTGAATTTGCGTTTTTCAGCACAAATAAAAGCGATAAAAAAGATAAGCTGAGTCATCAGAGTTTAAACATTACGTCATCCAGTAACGCTATAGTAAAAATATTGTGTCACACTCACACTTTTCGTCACGCCGGTTCGTATAAATAGAGGATCGCGCTAACATTTGTGAAACCTAGGGGTGGGGAGGGTCAGAATGGCCGGTTAAAATGCCCAATAGGCTTTCTTGTTATAGAGTATACGCTAGAAAAATAGAACTAACAGTTCACCCTCGTGTTTCCTCAATGTAAAATATACAGTGACTTGTACCTATCCACAATAACGCAATAAATGCAAATGCATTAGTTTAAAATACATTCGTTTTTTTAAACCTCTTATGTATGATAATTCTTTGAGCTAAAAACAACAAATTCTTCATATAGAAGGGTCTAACTTCTGTGGATGCCTTCTTCATAACTGTGTGGAACGTCCAATGGGCATCCGTGCTTAAGACATAAAGGAGTTTTTTTCTGTTCTGTCTTGGGTGCAAAAATATCTTGTTTGGCCTGTTTAATGAGGAAGCCACAGAGAACAATGTAGATGACAAAATTTAGGAAGTAGATAATATAGTCGATGTGGATTTCCATTGCCTGAAACGACAAAAAGAAATAATGTTACTATACGGCCTAAGCAATAGAATTTTTGTCCTGTAATATACTGGACCTTGTATCCAAAAACAAGACACTTACAACCTCAAATAAATGTGTTAGATTCAAAGAAGAAAGTTCAAAGATTAAGAATCTAGAAGACTGTCTCCCCCTTTAAGAAAATATCGTTTGCAACGAAACATTACCGATTGATCTTGCCTTCCAAAATGTTAAATATAGAAAGATAATGATTAACGAAAGGTATTCTACAATAAGTCAGTTCATATGAGCTGTATGGCGCTGGTAAGAAAGCATAAATTTTTGGGCTGTTGTGGTTTCGTGTACAAATTTGAACAATTTCCCAGTGATTCTGTTAGGGTGGTGGCTGCAGCATTCTATATTGTGAAAATAGCGGAACAATTTGAAACAAACAAAAGAAAGAGAACATTTACTGTGTATAAATGAGAGGCACGAAGGCCATATGTCGGCGCCAACCCGAAATAAGTTTGATTGCGAAGAAAGAAAGACAATAAAAAGCTAAACCCCCTGCAATTTTTTATTGTCCACGTGCATAAAGTTATCCAAGGTGAAGGTGTCATTTAAAACTAATTTACACCGAGGAGACATGTGAGCAATTCATTCTCAGTAGGACAGTAATTCATGAAAAATAAAAAGAGGGTTGTTGCGCTTAAAATTGCTATCAACAAAATGCTGATTCCTAAAGGCAACATATTCAAATAACATAGTGTTTGTCATTTGTTCAACGACAGGTGCAACCTGTTTAGAAAAATAATTATTTTTTTCTTCGTAAAACTGAAAGGAGATATGTTTTCTAAACAAAATTTTATTTCTTGAGGAAACTGAATACCACAGCGGAAACTTTCTTTAGGACAGGGTTACAGCATCATTCGAATCATTCAACAAAAAGAGAATAAACAAAGTATTAAGGCTTTGGAACAGATTTAGTGACCATTTGTCAACGACGTTCGGTGACCGCGATAACGGTCAACGCCCTTCGCTCAGTGGACTATGGCGATACTAGGCGGCGGGTACGTCAGCTGTCTTCCCTTCGCATCGCTCGTTTTCAGTACTTTTAGGTTTCATTGGTGATATTTGGCTTGTCTACATCTTAAAAATTTTTTGGGAAAAGTAAACGTGTTATTTTATTCGGTATAACATAATAAAAAAAAAACACTTTTTCACATTTATTCACAATGCTTATGTATGCTTCAAAATTCACTAAACACTACTGAAATATTGGGGTCGCTTGAATTACGTTCTTATGTCAGAAAGAATCAAGTTTAAGTTTCAAGTTCCTGAGTAACTAAAAATCCTTCTTGTTCTTAGTGTCTTTCTAGTATTCAAGAAACATTGCAATAATGTCCCTGTAAAGCTGTTCTTTAGCGTTGGTTCTAATTGGTTTTCTTCTCGGACAATTTTTCCTTCTTCTGGGGAACTTGATACGATCGCCATATATCTTTGACGAGCGGCCATAACTCTTTACACATGTATATCCCAGCTGCTCCGTAAAAAACTACGATAAAGTAAACAAGCACTTGAAGTCTCCAGTCCAAATCTTCACTACTCGAGTCAGGCATCGTCTTCTTGTTAGTAAAACTCCGAACCTTCGACCCAAGACTCTGTCAAAGAATGAATGAAGCAAATCAGCTTCGGGAAGATCCCTCTGTCTGGTTCTTATTCAGTATACAGCCTGCTTTTATACAAGTCAGGTCCAGAATTTTTAGTGTTTCCGAATCCTTTCTATAGAGGATTGAGGTAGTCAAACTTTGCTTCCTACAATGTAACTCAATGATGCTGAAATCGTGAAGCTTCAGCAAGCTTGCAAGATCAGTCGCACCTTGATTTAAGTCAAAAGTTTAAACGGTTTTTTTTTTCAAATTAGCGTCCAAATAACCACTGGATCAATGTCTTCCATTATATTTCTTATTTATTTTAGCCAATCGGGTAATAGCCTTCTCTATATCACCAGAATAAATGCAATTAGAAACGACTGTCTTCTGCCTTTTAAGATGCAAATATCTAGAAGATAAATTCGCATTTAAATAAACTTTGGCTATCTTGCCTACCTGCTAAAGATCTGTCCCTTAAATGGGTACCGTTTCAGCTCACACGTTCACGGTCAGCATTGAAATTCTCTTTTTCTTTTTTCCCTATATTCTTAAAGTTTCCTTGGGCGAATTGCAAACACCCTGACCTGTAGTTCGTGTTCGTGATCCAAACGGTCTCATGTTTTGTAGCTTCGTCATAGATTTTAATCTCAGAATTTCATCTAAAAACAAGATGAACAATATCCTTCTGTCTGTGTTATAGTTCAAGTACGCGAAGTTTTTTAAAATCTAGCCATTGCATTGTCGTTTTAACGTGAAAGATGAACTAACAGATTTGAGTATGAAAAACAATCAGCTTTGAGTATGAAAAACAGATCTGCAACAGCAAACTCCTGCTGATTCTTTTAAACAACGGAGCGCTTAAATTGACCCATGCATCGAACACATAATGCAGTTGCTTTTTAACCTGCAAGACCAAACTTTCACGGTCAACGGGAATTTTCTCCAGTACACATTCCTCTGTTTTTTGGATGAAGGTGAAAAATTAAGTCCCTTGAGAGTTGAAAGTTATCCATGCACCAAGCGCATGGCAAACGTCTGGTAAGCAGCGTCAAGTCTGGTTCAACTAGACTTTCTCAGCTTTTGTGAAAGAAAAGTATGATTAAAACTCCGGTTCAGGGTAACACTTTACCTGAAAAGCCTGGTTGAAGCAGGCTAACAGGGGTTTTGTGAAAGGAAAATATGGTTAAAAAGTCTTATTATCCTGATTTTACCTGGCTTTCGAAACCCCTAAACAGCCTGGTTAGACTGGTTCAAAAATACCTAAAAAATCCTGGTTTGTCTAGTTATCTCAGACTCTCATAAATCCATGGAGACCCTCTTTTAGCGTTGTTATGATGAAGGGTATCTCTTTGAAAAACAAGACATACACAACTTTGTTCATTTCTGTTTCGTTGTGATTATTGAACGTTTAGGGCAAACAAAACATGAAGAACAATTTGTGTTATCTCGTCGCAAGCATATGGATGGATCTTGCATAAAAGCCTTTTCTGAATTCCTTTATTTTCCATGCATTACTGGTATGTTAAAATTAAAAAAAAGGAACTCACCTTTTCGAAATTATAAGAGTAAAAATCGCCGCTTTATGCACGTTTTAAATGGTCAATATGTGGTCCATGGCGAGGACAAACAAAATATTTTTTCTCATTCTCTTTTCCATTGTTATGTGATGAAAGCAACAAGTCCTTGACTTCCTTAACTACAAAATACGCTAAAACTATGGATGTCATGAATACGAGGAAATATGTTATGTGGTCGATATGTACATACATCTTAATGTGGGCGGTGTTTCTCTAGAATCAGGATTGCATGACCTAGACTCGGTGAATATAAGGGCATGTTCATTGTTGACTATTAAAACGGTTAATATTCATATAGTTATATAGTTCATATACATATAGTTTTCGGAAGGCCGTGTTAATTAAATCGCCCAAATTCAGTCAATATAACTGAATATGTAATTTTAGAGTTGTGCTGGTAACATCAAAACTTACTAAATCAGTTTTCTTCCCCCGGAAGATCTATTTTGGCAAAAACTGAACTTGCAAACCTAGAACTCTGTAGATTTGGCCTTCCATTTTCAGTTGGAGCATATCTTACATATCGCATCGCGAGAGACTTATTTACCAATGGCGCGTCAGACTAAAAAGTTTGAATGAAAAAAAAAAAGACTGCAATAGTCATTTTACCATTTTAGTGGGAGAGGAGAATGCAGAGACATAGCAGAAGCTATTACATGATTTTATACAAGGGAGAAACTTCCTCTACACGTCCAGATAATCGAAGTCAGGTTTAAAATAAAAGGTATCGAGCTTATATTTTAGGCGAAAAGGAAAGAAAGTTGTCGTCACCAGTTTTTCAGTATTAATATTCGACCGTAGGTATAAATGGCCGGCTTGAACAGTTGTTATTGTAGCAGAAGAATTTGAGGGGGGGAGGCTTAACTACGATATCATTGCTATGGAAAGGTCCTAACTATCATATCTTCGAGACCCGAGACCTTAACATCCACAGATAAGCTGCTTGGCAACCTTTGTTCCATAATAAAGATTTCCAAGATTTTTGAGTTAAAACTACATTTGGCAGGTTACGTGACCTGTACAGAAAAAAAAGGAACAAGCAGCGTAAAGTTTTGGTTATTGAAAAAGAGAGCCAATATTTAACAATCATCAAGATGCATAATGTGGCGTATCGACTTCTTGAATTTCGTATTATTACAGAAGTTATAACGTCATAAGTATGTAAATTTATACATTTTCTAATGTAGGTTTTTCTTTTTTTTGTTTAAACAGGTAATTCCTTACGTCAGATTGTAAAGAAGGCTGGATTATCTCCGATTCGTGGAAAAATCGGAAGTCTACCTCCTTTTCTAAGGGTTGGTTTTGGGAAGTTTCTTTCTAATTCGCATTTGGGGACTGGTTCTAGCTACGCATGGGCAATGTTGATTTTTTAGATTCAGGTGTTCATCGTCATACATTTCACCGATCTAGCGGCAAAAAACGCTGCACAACAGCTTATGGAAAAATACCATCCAGAAAGATCTCTCAGCAACAACGCCAGATCTGTAGTTAGGGGCCTTCCTCTTAACGCTTAGCAAACCTTTCTGGTTTTTGTTTACAAGTGGGTTAGTTTTTAAAGAAGCTGTACATGTGGTGCTGCGTCGGTGGGGAATTGAAACACAAAAATCTGGATTTATCAACTGAGTTGATAAGGTAAACTCTCCACCGTAGAAAGATTGAAAGCTGACGTTTCAAGGGTTAACCCTTCGTCAAAGCGAATCAAGGAATTGTGGGTTGTGCTTGGTTTATGTGGAGAACAGTGGCGCTACGTTGAAACGTCAGCTTCAATTTCTCAATGGTGGCCAATTTTTATCGCTTCAGTTGGTAAATCCAACTTTTGGTTTTTGTTTACCCTTAAACGCTAACGCGTTTTCGTTTGAAAGGCCGATAAACTATTTTTATGCCTATCACCCACATAAAAACTATCATAAACATGTTTACCTTCGTTACCACCTATCATCCAGATAAAGACAACCAAAACTGAAGGCCAGTGTTTGCAAAACTATCCGTTCGCACACGTTTAGACATTCTCAAAAGTGTGTTTTTTCAAAACCAGCTATGCGTTTTCAACAGTCTGCCCTTTCGAAAGCGCTTTCAACTATATTTTCAACAGTCTTTAGTGTGAATGACAGACAAACAATGTACGTCTATGTGAATTCCAAAAAATAAATAAATAAATAAATAAAAATAAATAATAATAAAAATCGAAAAAAAAAAAAACGAATTTATTTGGGACGGGGCCTCCGAGAATCCAGATTCTTGCATTTTATTTCGAGTATAGGACCTAAAAAGATGGTGATTTATTTATTAGTTTCGTTCAGCAATTTCCACTACATGGCATCAATAATGAATAGCGGAACCTCGATAAATTTGAATTCGAATGAAAAATTAAGTCCTCTCCTGGTACCTGCTCTTTTAACAAAGCGATATTCATTCAAGTCTTAAATTGTTGACAGGTCCGTGTATTGAGAAAACAAATCTATTTCTGCTAGGATATTCAAGATAAAATGTTCAGAGTCCATATTCTCAAAACTTTGTGACAAATATAATCAAACTGTAATGTACAGATCTGGAGTACGCACTACATAGATGCAAATATGATGATATGCTGATGTAAATACTTTTGAAAAAACGCTGAGGAGTTTACAGTATTCGAGGTCAAAACAGTATAACTCACAGGTTGTTCCAGCAATGATAATTCCAATTGTAAATATGGACGTTACGCCGCTAGTTCAGTTGTTGGTTTTTGTTTCATACATCGGCCTAGTTTATGGGCTTTCTGTTGAAATCCTTGGATACCATCCATTTCAAAAGATGAAGCGTACTGTCCAAGCTAAAAGCCCTCCGGCGGAGAACGAAATTCCACAGGAAAAGGAGGACATTAACGAAGAAAAGATCGAAAAATTGGATATCTCAAGAAAGAAGCATATCCATGATCATGGTAAGCTCGTAAAATTGTTAATAGTCGGTTGCCTAAGACGCTGTTTATTAAGCAGCGTTGGGATTTTATGTTAGTCTCAAAAAAACGGAAATTAATGTCGATGAAACATTTACCAAAACTAAAACTAGTTTCAGTTTCAACGACGTATTGCATAAGAATGGATTAATGCGAGCGGGAATTGTTCGTTTCAAAGTAGATAACGAGTGTGGATAAACTCACCGTGTTAATGCTGAGGATTCTCTCTTGCTAGGGAGTGATTCTTCCTCTCAAAGCTCACTGGATGACACTAGAGGAGGACATATGGAGCATCATGACTCAGACTGATGCCTTTTTTGAACTTCTGTTCAATAAAAAGTAGTTAGTCATATGTCACAGCTATGAGAGCTTTTTGACGGCTTAAACGGAACGGGGGTAAGCTTGTCTTGGCTTGTTTTGCAAGAAATGAGAAGATGCCATTTTATGTAAGAGCCGACTCGAACGTCGAACTTTATATATGCCGAACTTAATGGAAACGAGCAAAAGCTATTGCTTTTGCTAACTTGCATTAGGTTCGGCCCATGTAAAGTTCGACGTTTGAATCGTGCCTAAGATTTAAACTGTAAAAAAACAGCATTGTATTGACTAACTGTAAAAATAAGACGTGTATCTGGATAGACGTTTTCTAGGCCTAAATATATAGCGTTGTAAACAAAACGAAAAAAGAAGCAAGAAAGTAATGAAATAATAATAATAATAATAATAATAATAATAATAAGTGATAATGATAATGATAATGATAACGATCATGATAATGATAATGATAAATAAAAAAAAATGAAAACGGAAACGGAGGGATAGATTCTCAGTGTGGAAATAAGACGACTCTTTCAAGAGCCCGCTCGTGTCCCCGCACCGTGAAACGTTTCTCGTGCTGTCGTCGCTTAGTTTGCTTGCGTGCTTTATTTAAATTT
Source organism: Siderastrea radians (assembly GCA_964017195.1). Taxonomy (NCBI): domain Eukaryota; kingdom Metazoa; phylum Cnidaria; class Anthozoa; order Scleractinia; family Rhizangiidae; genus Siderastrea; species Siderastrea radians. The sequence goes on along the minus strand of OZ024889.1, from coordinate 49,113,803 downwards.
ATAGATCTGGCAGAACAAAGCTTTTATATTTGAATATTATCTGCATGTTATATTATTGAATTTAATTAACCATGCGACTTCGATAACATGGTTTAATGATGTGAGTATATATCAAATTGGAGAGTCAGTTTACGCGCGCTCTGATTGGCTACTCAAAGTTGGAACATCATCTGCTATTCTTCTGGATTTCGCAAGCGAGTTTTCTTCAATTCTTGGAAAAAAGAGACTATCTGCAGTTAACTGTTCAGTGCTGGTGAAGACTGATAGATTTTTACATTACCACTTCACGGCTCAGCCAACAGTCCACCACTATTCACCTCCACCTGCACATAATTGATAAATTCTGCTCTCAAGTCGAGTAACTAAATAACGTTATTTTAGTGTGTAACCAGTTTAGATCTGTACACTGCGCAAGCGTTTCGTTTGTCAATGGGTCCATCTGTTTGCTGTGGTTAGCTGGATGTACAAATTTTGTTACTATTGGGTTATTCTTCCCGAGTGTTTATCACTCGTGGTGTCTTTCACCCCCCTCCAGCTCCAGTTTCGTTACTTTCTCCTACGCATACGTTTTTCCTTTTCCCTTTATTTCTATGGTACAGGTTAGGGAAGTAGAAACTCTTCATTTGCAGTTTGAAGCCTCACATTTTGCATTTGAGGTCCCACTTTTAATTAAGCTGTGAAGTAATCCATTCATGTACAGAGTGACACGTCATGTGTGCATGTGGTTTAAAGTATTTCTGCCTGATTTTACGTCGGCATTATTGTCTCCAAGAACTTTACGTTGAGCTCAATCTTACAATATATCAAAACGTCTGTGATATATGAGGAAAAATGGTTGTAAAAAGTGTTCTGAAACTGAGAAGCCACGGAAGAACGAACAATACTGTTTTATTTGTTTGGTTGCAAGAATAACTTTAGTGTCAGTTGCCTTTTTCTGGAAACGTTTTCGTAATACGTTTTCGAACAAAGAGAGGAAAAAAATTAAAACTTTTTACCTGCAATCGTACAATAGTGATCTTTTTGTTCCCTTTCCAAAACAAATAAACCACCCAAAAAAGCTTAATGTATGATCAGGCAGCATACAGTTCATAGTACATTCATTTTTCTTAAAGCTGAGCAAATGTGTGTCTAATTTTGAAAAATGCAAAAGCACCGAGAGTTGTAAAAGTAAAAAATTCCTTTGACGTATTAATCTTTGAGTAATTTCAAAAGTTCACAAACTCCTTGAAATGTTTGGATCGGGCTATATAAAAGGACTATGAGATAACTTTGTCAGTCAGCGATACGCACGTGTGAAATAGCAGGAATCTTCTGAGATTCTAATCAAAAACTGGGTAATCAGTAATGAATTTGTATATCACCGCGAAGCCTAATGTTAGAAGTTTATTTAACAAAAAGTTAACTATTGATTAAGTAAACCGGGAAGCATAAGGTGCACTCGTCAGGATGTGCTTTTTAATTAAAAAAATATAAATTAATCCAAAACTAACATTGTTTCTTGAGATAGTAAGAAAATAAAACGCAGCATGTGAAAGGATATTGCCCTCTAATTTAATGTTTCATACAAAAGTGGTATGAATAGCAAAGTCAATTGACGCCATCCAATTTACCTTGAGTTTTTTTTTTTGTCACTGCCAAGGACTGCCAGATGGCCTTATCAATAGCTAAGGTCCTTTTTATTTGATCATTTGAGCTGTGTTCTTCCAAAGGGCAAAGATAATCTAGATTCACTTTTCCCTTTGCGTTGCGGATTTGACTGCTTTGACCTTCGGATCTGTTTTAAAGAAAAGAGCAAGAATTGACAAGGCAATGTCCTCCCAATCTGTTTCAAAAATTGACCTGATCGCATTACCCTTTCATGCTCTGATCATACTGATTGGCACCTTTGGCAATGCGTTGGTCATCACCGTCGTGCGAACGACTAAAACTATGCATACCACTATAAATTTCCTCTTGGTGAATTTAGCAGTAGCCGATCTGCTAACGCTTCTATGGTTAATACCTGCTGAGGTCTTCAAATTTCTTGATCACCCTGGAGGACATCTTGGGAATTTTCTCTGCAAATTCATCACGCGAAATAGCCTGCCGATGGTGACATTATCCGTATCTGGGGTAACACTCACCGTTATTTCCCTGGAAAGGTATCACGCTCTCCTCCGCCCAATGAACACGAGATTTCGACTCAGAATTGATAACGTTAAATACGTGATCGCTGGAATCTGGCTATTTTGTATCGTAGTTCTAACACCGTTTGCTTTCTTTATGAAATACGACGAACACTCACAATCTTGTAGAGATAACTGGGGCGATATACCAGGTGGAAATCTCTATTTTGCGTTTCTAGCATTACCAATGGTCATTTCGCTCCTAATCATATGCTTCTGTTATTTCAAACTGATAAAAGAGGTGTATTTTAGTAACACAATTATGTCAGAGTCAGCCGCAACGAGCGAAAACGACAGTCGATCAAAGAGAAAAATCGTAAAACTTCTCTTCATTCTAACTGCTGTATTTCTTATTTGCTTTGCGCCCTATATATCGTCTGTGCTCATGTATGCCGCTACATCACAAAGCCCAGAACTGTTTTACAAAATTTCTCTCTCATTGATGTATAGTAACTCGTGCGTTAATCCAATAATTTGCGCATTTCAAAGTGCAAACTATAGAAGTGGCTTCAAACGTCTTCTCTGTGGATGGAAACAGAAAGGAAGGGTTTCAGTTCAGAATAGAGGTGTCAGAATTGAGGGTCAGGAAAGCTGGCCTTGTCGTGTAGAAAGCGTCCACAACGTCATACAAGACGGTTATGCTTTGAAAGAATTATGACTTAATCAAAGATACTTCTTCTTCCATCTAGGAGGAAGTTGTAATACTCAGTTGTATAGTTCGTCACGTCTGTCACATCTGACAAGAATTATAATTTACTGAAAGATGGGTTTGGCGTGGAATGAACAAGATGTTACTGTTCAGTGAGTGGCCCGGATAGTTGAAATGTTCGGAGATTGGTGTTCGAGCTTCCAACAAATGTGGCTTGGCGGTTACTGACTTTCATACATCTTTCTTCATTAGTAGCGAAAAATGTGTATTTACTTTGATTTTATTTTAACCCTTTAAACATGCTTGTTTTTCTCCTCAAAGTTAGGAGAATTTCCTTAGGTCTTAAGACGTCACTTACTTTATTCTCGTGACCTTTATGTTTGATCAAGTAGTAATATTGTAAGGAGAAATATAGATGTTTGTCATTAATGGGACTTAAAGAGTTAAGAAAGAGTACGCTAGACATTGCGGATGATTGCATCTGTATATCCCTGGGGGAGGAACATTCGGAGAACGTTGACACAATGTTTAGGTAGCTTTGTGTGTACTAGCAGATCTCGTATGGTAGACTTGCCCTTCTTTTGTAGGCTATAGCGGGAGGATGAGGGAACGTTTGTTTACAAGGCGAGGAGTAGTGGACAATGTTTGGATGTTTTTGACAACCTTGGAGGTACTGTATGAGGAAGAGCTGGATTGAGGGTCGAAACAAACTGTACGATCGGTAGACTTGTTTCCTGTCTTGGTTTGAGAGTGACTCAACGGAGTACGGGGAAACTCGGCTCACTTTTCAGCAAGGAAAGAGCGCCTGTTACCTCGCTTTACTAACATGTGCTAATCACGGGGAAACAAATACAAAACGATCGGGTGTTTTTGTGAAACCTTTCAGTAAGTCTTCCTTTTCCGCTTTTACCTTCCACAAGACAAAAGGTGTAAAACGTTTACCTTTTGTGCCGGTGAAGACGTACAGCAGAGGCTTTATTAAATGCCCTTTTTGAAGGCTTTTTTATTGCCCTAATGTGATTAATCCAGTCCACATCACGTTACTTATAATTACACTGCTTGCATGACAGAACAATACAGATAACAGTTACTTGCCAAGCAAAACATCACTTAACATTATATACAACATTTCCAATACAGTGCATAGAATACTATATAAAACGTGCATTCCCATACTGCACACATCCACGAAATAAGAAAAAAAATACAAATATGCGTTATATAATATTTTTCATATATATACGATGCTGAATACCGCATTTTATGTTCTATTTTCAGATCCGCTTCCACGATAATTTTTTCCCATAAGCTTGTTTTATTTTAGAAGGTCGGGGTCAACTTGAAACGGACGATTTTGCTTGAAAGACTCTGTTAGTGTTATTCTCAAGAACTATTTGTTTCTCGACTTTCATTGAATTCATAACTAGCCGTATAAAGACATCCAATTTTGGTAAGGTAGTTTTTACCTTGCAGGTGTATATGTGATACCTGGCTATAAGAAGAAGATGATATACGAGCAGATGTGATGTTTAATTAACTAGGCCTAAGCAAAGAGACGAGGAAAGGTGAAAGTCTTTCAGGCCACTGAACTTTTGAGATAACCAATGGAAGCGCAGAATGCTTAAACAAATGATCGTTGTTAAGATGATTGCAACACACGTGTGCAGGGAATATTTGCCTGTGTTGCGCGCGATGTGAAGCTTGCGAACCGGCCGCCAGAGGGAACAAGCGACACGTAGCAAGTCTACCGCGTTTCTTAATGTAACGGGAACCCTTCTTTGAATAATAGCCTATAGAGCTCTTTGACAACTTTTGAGGCAGACTGGACAATTTCAACGACACTTTTTGGTGTGATCAGTTATTGTCCAGTGAACGTATTTTCTTAACTACTTTAAGGCGGACACAATTTTACAGTATTCGAGGAAGTAAGTTCTAATTTGACAGTTGAGGTGATTCCATTCAATTGCATTGCGCATCCTTTCTGCGCATCATTTTTTGTGTGAATAGCGCGCGCACGTTCGGAAACTTGATATTAAGTTTTCTATGAAAACTGAGCTGTTCAGTGAAATAAATGGTCGTTTTCTCTTAATATCGAACTTGGTGATCCCACTTTTTTATTTCATTTATCAAAGGAAGATAAGACTCTACATGGTATATCCAAATTTGAAGAATTTTTCGCTATTCAATTTTCAAATATTCCGATTGATTCAATATTACAATGTGCTTTTAGGCGTTTCACTGGAAACGTGCGGACACTCGATTTGCTTATTAGTTCATTACTTTCATTTTTGAGTTTTAATATAACATTGTTTTGCTATCACAAGAATAATGCTTATACTTCATTGCTAGTAATAACTTTGTTATAGTAATGAGTGTCTCTGGTACAAGGATAGGTTTTTAATATTGCTGTCGAAAACTAGCAAAGTACCTATATGCTACAGCCCTGTAGCGCGAAATTAGGCACGGTGACCCCGTCTTTTTATTTTATTTCTTTTTAAACGTTCTAGGTGTAATTAATAGCTGTGCAAAGTTTGAACAAATTCTTTTTCCATGCAATCACCTTAACTGTTAATGCATCATAACTCAAGAAATTCTGATCGCTGTCCAATAAATCTCTAACCGTTTACACCTGTGTTAAACCAGGATTTGTGGAAGATAGGTCGTTTTTTTATTCTAATTAAATAACGAGTTGCGCCGGATACACCAGGTGGTAAACTCCAGGTTCTTTTCTCTGTAAACTAGATTAGTCCAATATTCTATAATTTCATTCAAGAAAGGATTGTTTGTAATGTAAACAACTTACGTTAATTAAAAATAAAAACTTGCCCACATACGTTTCTAAGTTGTAGTCAAAGAAAAGCTTTCATTTACTTTGGGTATCCAACTTCGTTAAATAACATTATATCCATTTTATTGTTAGCGATTTATTTTAAAAAGGGACTGCAATTAGCGAGTAGCGATTTATTTCTCGTCTTTTATTGTAATCATTAATGATTTCGGTCCTCTTTATTTTATTGCCTTTGTAATCCCAGAGGAAGTTATACCTAATTCAATTAAGATTGCTTTGGCAATTGGTCATTGGCAATTGGACATTGGGCATTTAGGCATGCGGAACACAACGCAATGCTTTACTTGAGTGACCGCCAAACAAATTAGCTTCCCAATGCGCAGTTGCCCAATGCCCAAAGCAACCTTTATTGAATTAGGTACAATAAACAGTCTGTTTCTTTCCGGAACACTTTGGGGCGTCGGTAAAGACGACAAAACATAAACGACTTGTGACACTGCTAAGTCTTTCAAAGTGCAATTTTACCCAAAAAAGCGCGTCTTCTTGACGACCAGCTGTTTAGAATCTTTTTTGAATTTTCAATTTTATCAGAAAAATTTAAGAGTAGAACGTTTATTTCTGTTGTCCAGAACCAAACTCCCAAGGCATAAACCTTTGTCTCAGCCCATGTTATGGGTCAGTGTTTGAAGGAGGGATAACAATCGAATTTCAAGATGAGTCGATCCAGAGAGCTTTGGTTTTTTCATAATTAACTTTTAGACCGGATATAGAAGCAAATGCGTCAAGTAAATAAAGAGTTCTGGCAAAGCAGGACTTCGTGTAGTGTAATGTGTATGTACTTAATTAACATTTTGCTTTTTTAGCTTTAGCTTAACCCTGTCTGGCTTTTGAGGCCCACCTCAACTTTGAAGATGTGTAATTTCGTAACCGTTTAGGCTATGTCAAACAAACGTGACGTTGCCATGGCAACAGCTTTGTGAGAGCCATGTTTTTAAAAAATCACCATTCTCGCTTTAATCTCAACTATTTTAATCGAATTCTAATTCTTTCTAATTCTCTATTCTAAGCGAATTTGTTTTTTTTTTACACTAATTGTAGCAGCAATTTACCAGTAAGGAACCACCGCTCGCTAAAAAGTGGAGTTTAGTGCTAATTTGAGGAAAACGTGAAATTTAAAACGTGAAAATCCAAGATGGCTGATTTGACTGGTAAAAAAGGTGATTTGTCGCTATAAATTCACTATTCGCCATAAATTTCAAGTTTATGACATTGTTAAATAAATAAATAAGTAAACTTTTTACAATCAACTGGCTTCATTTTCTTCTTTATTAAATAAAGCAGATGAATTTGAAGAAATTCAAGATGGCGGATCCAAGATGGCGGACACCAAAATGGCCATTTTATCTCTAATATAAAAATTTATCTGCACAATATCACGTCTTCCATAAATATACATCTTAACGAAATATATTATAGATGCCTTTTATACCCAACAAAAGCATTTCATTTACTCCTTCAGGTACAGTATTCAGTAAATCTATTGCTTCAGAGCCTCTAAGTGAAACATTGAGAAACAAATGACGTCAAAATGACGTCATATCAAGTCACAGTGACATGACGGTATCTGTAGTGATTAGAATTAGCGCGTACACTATCTTGTGCAAATTTGGTGACCATAGCGTAGGCGGTTTTAAAGTTACCTAAGGGGAAGCCCTCCCCCCCCCCCTCCGGTCCCAGAAGGTCGAAAAAAGCCCGGTCTGTATAGGATTAATTGATTATTTATTGTTAAATTGTAAAGTGACACGTTTGTTGTAGCTCTGTGGGGAAATGAAGACATTATTATTTTTATTAATGTTACCGTAATCATAATTACTGTTATAATTATTTTCATTACTGTCATAATTATTATTATTACTTACGAATATTTAAAGGCCATGAATTTGTTCTTTATTTGTATAACGTATGATACTATCTATCAACCTAATACTTTCTCCAATGATGAATCTATTTTTCATAACACCAGTTTGACCGTTATTGGTTATTCTTGGCAAGACTTTTTTCATCCGGTTAGCAATGGATTTGACAGACATTTTATAATCGCAGCCTCTTTTTGAGGGATTCTTATCCGTACCCGTAACAACCTGGATCAAATCGAAAAAAAAAAAGAACCTCCTTAATTACCGTTCAAGGCAATGTTTTACCCAAGCGAAAATTATCCCTAACTAGTTATTCTGAGAAAGAAAATAAATCCAGCCACCTAAAAAAATCACAGACTGGAGCAAATCAAAGTCAAACAAGGAGCTTAACCGATAACCCTGTTTTTCTAATTGGAAATTGCATTGGAAAAGGACGCGACCCATATCGAAGACCCTTGAAGCGCTCGCGTTTAGCACCACTGACCGATTTGAGCGTTTTTCAACTCGTGCTCAGGCTTCTCCGGCTTAGGGGCCAGGCAGACACGACCCTGGGGTTGAAAGGCCAAAAGTTTTATCACGCATATCAAGTCTTTTCCCGTTTTGAAGCACAGGATTCCCACATCCACAGGAAAACCACGAAACTAACAGGATTAGGCTGTGTTTTCCTGACGTCGAACACATGCACAGTTTGCAAAAGTGTATCAAAGACTTGCTAATCATACGTTAGCACTAATATCTGGCCTTTGTTCGAATAGCGAGTCTGTTTATTGTTATTAAATTATTCATATACCGGTAAATCTCATTAAGGGTAAAAAACGTCAAGATCTTAATTAACTTGATGGCTAAGACACCAATTCAAGATATAGCTTACTTATCTTTTGGGGAGTCGCTTTTCGTGAACAGTCTCCGATTTATGTTTTATGCAATTTCAATCACTACATAAAATTTGCTTAAGTTGAATTTTCTACCTCTGTATTGCTTTAAAACTTAGAAAAGAAAAGGTTTAAAATGGAGTGCTCCGGCTATGCGGCAATTCATTAATATATACGGCTAAATAAAACGAAATAACAAACTGATGACAGGGAGACATTTAAAAGACTTACGGAAATGTAAGAAATTGGAGCTAATAAAAGTGATAGAACAAAACACAAATTGCCAGTTTTGTTGCGGGAAAACGCTTTGCAAAAATGTAGTGTTTATCGCTGTATTTCGTGCTACGATATAAACTTAAAAGAACGACATAAAAGATAAACTTTTTTTCCTCATTGTTTTTATCTCCAGTGAGTGAATTCTGCACTCTAGAGAATACGATACTTACAAATACTTGCATTTGAGCGATATTTACAACTATGAAAACCCGGACATCCGACCGCCCATGAAATAACCGAAACCTTGTTTGTTTGGAAACCTTAAAGTAATATTGATTTATTCTGACATTTAATAAAAATGCTTTAAGTACCTATTGAAATTTATTCTTCAACTGGCCTAAATAAATACATGTTAAGATAGAATCTGCCTCGGCCAAGGAACAAAATTCAGCGATGTATTTTCAGCCTTAAAAAGAAATGCGATATGTTTTATTAGTGAATATATCTTAATCTCCTTTCAGTTGAGATTATCATTAAGAGTAAAGAACTGAAGCTCGATTCAATTCAATTCAATTCAATTCAATTCAAATCTATTGAAATTAACCGAGTTGTATTGCACATAAAAATCGATGCATATGATGAGAAAAAACAGTTAATCGCTAGATGCATTTATGTCGGGTTTACTTCTCAGTGTTTTGATCGGCAGGGCTTTGCATCTTCCAGTCGGCACCTTGCGTTGTTGACAAGGAAACGTCAGTGATTTTTCCTCGCGCCGGGTGAAGGTGGAGAAATTTCAAGAAAGCTCGTTTAAACTGCGGAATACGCCACGCATACAAATAGGGGTTGATACCTGAATTGCACAACACAATCAAAAACTGCAAATCCCGCAGCCAATGAATCATTAAACAGCTACAACTTGAACAAAAGTTTAACAAGTAGATCATAACACAGGCAGGCGTGAAGGAGGCAAAAAATGCAAGAAGAACAATCATCAGTGCCTTGGCTGCTTTGCTCTCCTTCCTTGTATCTTTAATGCTTTTTCTGTTTTCCTGTTTGTCGAATTCCGTGCGTACGCTCGCTCTCCGATTTCGCCAGTATTTCGACCGCTCACGCAGGCGTTTGAGGATGCCGGTGTGAACAAACACGAGCACAGCAAACGTGCTAATGACGGCAGTGTTGGCGAAAATAAAGGAGTAAAAAATGAACCCCAATTTGAAGTAGATGAAGGAAAACCCTACAGCCACAACCCAAATACACAACGACGTTACCATGGCACGTTTTGACGTAACCATTGTTTTGTACTTCACAGGCGATGCCACGGCCAAGTATCTGTCTACCGTAAGTGCTGCCAGCGTTAAAATGGATGCCGTGCTCAAGATAAAGTACAAGATGTGCAGGATTTTGATATCAACGATGCGGAGTTGAAGTCCTTCGCTGAAATGGTATGCGGCCGAAACTGGGTCCATGAATACTCCCACCAGCATATCCGTCCCGGCCAAACTCAGCAGAAAGTAATGGAAAGGCGTTTTCAAGTTCTTGAATGGATCCTTTATGATGGCTAAACAAATGAGGACGTTTCCAGGAATGGTAAGGATGGCAAGAAACACTGAAAACGATGCTGTGAAATATGACAGGCTGGTAGGCGGAGGAACGTTCACGCAGAGATTTGGGACAGAAAAGGTCATCCTCAGCTTAGAAAGTACTAAATGTAATCTTCTTTGCAAGACTTATTTTCGTAGCTTTACTGTTTCGATACAGCGACGACTTAGAACAAGTGCTGAAGCTCTTCCATGTTGGATATCAATCTATTTCTGTTTTTGCAGAATCGATCCTTCAGTTCAGTCAAAGCGTCTTTATCTTTCGGTAACAGAATCACCTCCAGCCGGTTTGTTTCCTGATTTTACCAAAACGAGTAATTGTCTGCCTTCATTTGTTTGTTCCACTGAGTACTGACTCGGCTTGACTCCGGCTAAACTTGCCGTGTAATCTTCCACAGCCCAAGATGTATTTGTCGATAAATTTAACCATCAATACGTGGATGACAACAGTATGTTTATTCTGTCACCGTGTTTTATCGACTCGATATCAAATTGCCAATCACTTACGGCTCACTATGATAACAGTATTCGTGTTAGTATTTGAATGTAATGCCTCTCCGCACATTCACCACAAGCTGTTTTAATTTCGTCGATTTAACCAGAAATGGTTAATTCCCACCACCTTGTTATCTCGAATCTCGGTAAGCTGCAGGCTTCAAATATAAGATAAATATTTTTTGGTTATACACCAGCCAGCTGTTTGAACAAACGAAAGGTTGTTAGCATGATAAATGCCCAAGCTAGAAAAAAATCTCAGTCACACTTGTATGATAACTGATTCACGAAAATCAGTTAGAAAACAGCAAAGTCTGGTTTAATCCGTCAAATTGTCGAGATCGTCGACATCACGAGATCGTCGACCAATCAGAACAACGACCAGAGACTTATAACATCTACTGACGATTTACAGTTCAGTGACTCTGATGATGACTTCCGCTCAGGTTGTCGAAACGTCAGTCAATGTCACCTCAAACAGTCCTTCTCAGGACTACACTCACCCGGACGATCACAATTTACCGAATTATGATATGACTCCTGGGTTCAAACCATTTACAACCATTTACAAATCGTTGGTTTGTCGCATGTTTGCAAAAAAGGCGCTCCTCCCAATGATAAGCTTTACCCTTTTATTTATCTAGGCAAACGTCATGTAAACAAGATTCCCGCAGGTTATATGTTAATGGTGGAGCAGGTGCGGGGTAATTTGTTACTTAAAAGAGGAGAGATGATCAAAAATCGTAAAAAATTGCATTTATGCTCGTTTTAATCCAGGTATTTCAATTCCAACATAACAATGATTCATTTCCTTTCGAGCCACAGTTTCCATCGATGAAACCTTAATTCCTGAAATAAAATTTTCAGCAATTTATGCTAATTAGGGTTGTAGTAATTGTTCTTGCCAAGCGAGTGTTACTATGCACCGAGATAGTTTATCTTCCTTTTTTGTTTTTAGTTGCAGTATGTCTGAAAACCAGTTTCATTATCGCCATGCTTATTAACATCGAAAACTGGCAAAGATTGAAAATGGAAGTTTCTCGATGATGTTCCATAAAAATCCTTTTTCTCTAATTCTCATTGGTTCTTCCTAAAACTTATTACTCATATAATCATGTAATTCAACAATATCTTCGAAAAGTCCCTAGATATGCATTTTTGAATGTCATTACTTCCGTTGCCTGATGACAATTTGTAGTATTTTCCGACAGTTGCTGTCGGCCTTAATTCAAAACTGACAAACTATTTTTATTGATGAGACATAGATGAGAGCAATGATTCTGTAACGTTAAGTAGCCAGCACAGATTGCTATCAAATTTTGCTTAGTTAAAAAAAAAAAAAGAAAATAAAAATATAAAATGAAAATAGTTAAAAAAAAGTTATTGGCATATATGACAGATGTTTTTGCGAGCTTATATTTTCAAATCCGGCTTAGCTGTCAACTCTGGGTCATGGCACTTTTGTTTACTTGACATCATTTTCAAGAGGAACACCGAGGTTCTTAGTAGATTTTGTCAATTAGAATTTCTTGAAAAGCAACTACTAATAACATTTTTTATCTATTTAAGCCTGTGGTAGTAAAAATATGCTCGTTTTTTTTCAAGTGTAGGTTTAACCAATGTGGAAACTTATTTGTTGCGAACAATTCTAGAGGTAAACATGGGGAAATGCACTGTCAGTGTTTTGTGTTTTAAATAAAAAAAATAATAAACTGATAAATAAATAAATAAATAAATAATAACAACAGTAAAAAGTTCGTAATAATAGAAAGCGATCGCGAAAGGTGGTGGCTTTGTGAGGCCTTCCAAGGGGGGTAGCCTTGTCGCTTTGTCGCGTCTTTCTCAGGAAGGATGTCACTGAACTAATGGTTGTAACTGTCGCTGTCATTTTTGTAGCACGCGTAAATTTCGCTGTCGCTTTATAAATTCTCTAAAATAATGGAATTGCTGGTTATGCCATAGTCACTGCCTTTATTTGCCATTTAAACGAGTTTCGTTTTGGAGTCTTGGCACATCTTAGCAGATCGTCGAGAACATGCATTTTAGTGTCTTCAGTATCACGTGGTCGTGAAGAGAAACTGTTAAATTATTGGCCACCAGTTCCTTCTGTTTACCCCCAAATGACACAATTTAAGATTATAGATGCAAGTTAAATAAAGGTCAGTAAAACGTCGTGAGGCCCGAAGTCATTTGGCATGTAGATCGCGAATATTCCTAAATGTCTTCTTCAACAGGCGACACGATCTGGAAGAGCGCTTGGCGAAAAAAAAACTTGAACTTGAAGTAAAATCATTCTGTAAATCACATCTGTAAATCACTTTACGGATATGTTGGCATTCCAAACCAAAAAAGATCATTATTATAATAAAAACGAACACGCCTCTTAACCCTTTGGAATAAGTAACACGCAAGATCTTTGTCTTTTATGAATCTCAAAAGAAAATCAATTTACAAATCCGATCGCGTATCGGGACGAGGAATATCTTCTAACACTTTAAAACACGAGATCCTGTAGAGTTTAGAGACAGTTCACAGTGAGTTTGAAAGGAAGGGAGTTCGACATAAACGGCCACCGGAGGCTGGAGTATCTAGGGGGTTCCGGGGGCATACTTCCCCGGGAAATTTTGAAATTTTGTACTTCGGAAATGCGATTTTCAGCAATCTGAGGGGCAAATCAAAGTGCTTTAATTGCTGTTAATTCAAGTCAATTTTTTTGCGTTAAAAAGAACAACTATGCTGATAACGTAGACACAGATCATGAAAATCGGTCAACTCGTTGCTGTGACCGACTTAGGTAATTGTTTTCCCCTTTTTGACATCACAGACCGTAAATGAAGCTTCAAATTTAACAGATTAACAGAAAAAAAATTATATGATCATCTGTACTCAGTATGGATACAACGTATCAAAGGTCATCGATTTACGGAACCCTCGAAACCATGCAAGCTGTTAAGGTGGTTACCAGTCCTACTCTTGACTGGCCGCACTGAAGTACCAATCAAAAAGACTCTGATTATTATCTTTTATTGGTAAGATGCACAATTTTCTGACGTTGCTGTCCATTTAAAGTGCTTACAGTGTCGCTGTCATATTTTGCTGGCTCAGTTGCTTCGTTTGTCGGTGTTTAGAGAGTCCTATGTCGCCAGTTTTCAGGGCCGTGTCGCTTGTCGCTTTTACCCCTTGGAAGGCCTCCTTTGTGGGGTTTGGCTACATTTGACTTATTTGTTGACGCGCTGTCCGCTAAGTCTTCTGAAATTTAAGTGCATTTATTCAGTGGGACAAAAATTAAGATGTTTGTGATACCTGCCATTGCTTCCTCAACGTTTTAGTTGTTCTGATTCCAAAAATCCATGCATGTGGCAAGCGATGGAAAAGTGCGTCCAAGGGGCGAGAGTCTGGACGCTAATAGGATAATTGCATTAGAAAGCCGCTGTAACAAAGTAATGCTGTTTCCAACATTTCGCTGCGAATTTCTTTAATTTTCTGTGGCTGAAATTATTGGACTCTTTCTGATCTCTGTGCATCTCTCTCTGAAACTCCACACTTGCTCTCTCTGGAGTTAACAACTTTGCTCCTTCAGCTAAGGTTAGATGCTGGCAATTATCGAACATGTGAGGTTTTGAAGGAAACAGTGCTTGTTGAATCATGGCCTTTCACTTTCATCTGTTGTAATTCGAGGGGATCGCCCGTGATCTGACCTTAGCTAATTTCAAGTTCATGGCAGCTACCTCTGTTTACGACAGAGGTTGCCAGTCACACTGCTGTAATTCTCGCTATGGCCAGCAACTCTAACGGAGATTCTGAAGATTGCGCCTGCCCAGAAAACCTTATAAAACCACCGCGCTCCAAGTCGCGAACGAAATCCGTGGACGAACTTGTCGCAGAATTGGAGGAGCAAAATAGGTGAGTCACAGTTAACATTGTCTAAGTGAGCTTTCCCATCTCTCATATTTCAATCTCTGTGAAAGAGAGGAAACTAAAGAATTTCTTGTTTCACTTTTACTTTTAGACCAACTAGAACTCAGTAGTCCAAGAATACGTGAACGTTTTCACAGCTGTCAGCAAGAAGTGTTAAATTCGTATATTAACACATAAGTCTCTTACATGTTTTTCTTTTAGCTTACCAATACATATACGCGTTAAAGCTTACGGTTACCTCAACAATAGCCTTCCCTTTCCTTGCTTAAGCTTATACGTTAAATGCATAATTTATCTCCTGAACAGAAATTCATTAATTTCTATAGCTGTCAAATGTTTGTTTTTCTCAAGTCTCTGTAATAACAAATATGCCCAGAACCTTTGACCTGAGGATTATTTGTATCACTGTTTACTTTTTTGGCTCTAGTTTTGTCCTAAGGTGCCATCAAAATTAATAGAGTAACTGGTGTTTCGAGGAAGAAAGAATGAAACATGACTAATTGTAATTGTTAATGCCATGTATGACTTGTATGCTGCAAAATTCTATTTTCTAATTATTCAGGTGAATATTTAAAAAATGTTTCAACTCAATATCAATGTCATTGCTATATATGGGTGCTGAGTTAAGATCCTGTTATATGTAATATTTAATTCTTTTATGCATATTCTGTTGGAAAAAGAAGTGGTGCAAGTTGCATGTACAATATTTATTTTTATGTGTGAATACCCTTGTGTAGCAGAACTTTTTTTAAGTTGCATAACAAGTTGAGATGGTGACTATACTGTACTTTCTAGGACGAATTTCTTTAAGTTGCAAGACAAAAATACTTGTGACGTGGTCTTGCAACTTGTTTTTTGACACATTTCAAGTTGCAGATTTTAATTTGCAACATATGCATTTTTGTTTCCTATCAATAACAGTTTACATGGAAATTGTAACACCCAACATGTGTATTCAACTTATATGTACAACTCTTTTGTGAAAACTTGCACAAAAATGTGATGTTTAAGAGGGTCTACATACTGCTCTCTTAATACTATTTTTAGCAATTACAAAGGTGGGCTTTATACACCGCAAATTTCCATGTTTAGTGAACAAGATGAATTTGTAGAAATACATACAGTGTGCGTGATCTGTTATTTTTTTGCTGTGATTTATACAATATTCAAATTCGAGAAGAACTGTTTCAGGGAACTCTGCAATCTTGTTTTTGGTTTGCAATAATTTGCTTGTTATGTACAGTGAGTTTTAAATAATAGGCATTTCGTGTACATGACAGGAAGAAGAACAGCTCATATGGGCAATAGAAAAATCCCTGAACCCTTTAAGTACCAAAAGTGACAAGCATTAATAGCTTCTCTTTATAATATCACTTCTTGATCAAACGTAGATCGTGAGAATAAATTAAGGAAAATCAGCAATTCCTGTAATATTGTCTCTAAAATCGACAAAATACCAAGAACATGACTTGCACCCAATTGTTGTAATATCCAGTTCTAAATGTCTCATGCACCAAGAAGATACCACATACTGCATTTTACTGTTTGCTCCCATAAAAATGATTCTAATCTTACAACTGTTGTTAACATTTAATCCTTTAAGCCCTAACAGTGACAAAAATGAAATTTCTCTTTACATTATCACTGCTTGTTCAAACGTTCAATGATGAGAATAAAGGAAGTGATCACCAAGGATAAGATGTCTTAAAATAAGCAAATTCTCCGTACTAGTTCCATAAGAAGTGTATAGAGAACAGTAAGAAGAATGTGCAATTTTATATCAGGGCTTAAACGTCTAATCTTGTGTAATCCAACAGACTTCTAAGCAATGATGCCAAGGCATTGACAACAATTCCAGATGCTGCCTTATCACCTGGGGCCAGCAATAACAAGAGGTGGTCATCATGCAGTGTGGAAAGTAACTCCATAGATGGCGCTTCAGCTGATTCACCAGAAACACCAGAAAACTACGAAGAAGTGTGTGTAGAGGCAGACTCTTATCACCAGTGGGGGCAGCTCATCGGCAACTGGAATGATGCACAAAGAAAGAAACCAAAGCTTGTGAAGGAAATGGTGAGGAGAGGTATACCCAATGCCTTGCGTGGAATGGTGTGGCAACTGCTTTGTGGAGCAAGGGACTTACCTCTCAGAGAAGAGTATCCTCAGCTAATTAAGGTACATGTATATTGTACATGTAACAGTATTTGTATTAAATGAGTCATTGATATAGCACTGCATTAATTACAGTAATAAATTAATGACAAATTATAATTTGAATTTTAAATTGGCAAGAATATGTTTTTCCCAAGCATGTAGTGGAAGACTGCAATCAAGATTTCTAAATTCTTTTTAATCTCATGGCTTGCATTTGAGTGCTACATGTTCATGTACTGTACAAGTACATCTTTTGAGCCTCACTGAAGTTTATCATAGACACATTATTTCACTTAATCTTTTTCAGTAAATTAAATTGGTTTACTTATTTTTTTATTCATGGAATGCCTGTTTCTTCATAGAGTAATTCAGCCTGTGAACGGATGATTAAACGCGATATTGCGAGAACTTTTCCTGATCATTCATTCTTTAAAGACAAAGACGGAATTGGACAGGGAACTCTTTTTAATGTCATCAAGGTAACAATGCATGCTTGAAAAGACGTGGACCTTATGATGTCATTGATACAGTACATTTCTGATGCTACTAATTCCCTTTATCCAATGAGCTCTTTTGGGACCATTTCTTATGAGATGGGGCAAAGGGAGTTGGGGGGGGGGGGGAGTAGGATTTGAGTTGGACCAATCACCAAGAAGCCTAATCCTAACCTCAAATAGTAAGGGGTATCTTGGAGTGATTTGGAATGACGGGGCCACTAATTTACATATTAATAATGCTTAGTAGAGGGAAGGATATAAAAACAGAAAGGAGGCTTTCCTTCCACCACTTTCCTTCACCATTGCCTGTCAATTTATACTGAAAACGAGAATTTAAAAAAAGGTTTACTTACAACCAGCCCAACTTACAGGAGGCCCACACAGGGTGAGCTTAACCCATTTTTTGTAACATGAAGCAACTGAAAGTATTTTTACTACCCTCTGGATGGGATGCTAGTCCATTGCAGGGTTACCCCAGTAGCATTTTGCCAGTACCCACTGATACACCTGGGTGGAGAGAGACAATGTAGAGTAAAGTCTCTTGCCTAAGGAAACAACACGATGGCAGGGACTGGGCATCAAGCCATGGGCCTTCAGATCTGAAGTCCAATGCACTTAACAATACACCACTGCACCTCCAAAATGAGAAATTGTCTAGCCCTCATTGTTTTTTTTCCTTTTTTTGAGCCCTTCCTAAAAAAGGTGCCTAATGACAACCTGCTTATGCATGTTAATGTCTTTGTTGAAAGGAACAAATCTGTGTGAGTGTGAACTGTTTTTTTTTTGGGGGGGGGGGGATCCACTACCGACCACTCCAGGCTTATAAAAACAGCTGGTCTAAATTCCACTGATGTTGTTCTGCTGTAGGCGTACTCCGTGTGGGACAAGGAAGTAGGATATTGTCAAGGGAGTGCATTCATTGTTGGTATATTGCTGATGCAGGTAAGAGCTACATGTATGCAGCATACTTCTTGGCTTAGTTTGCAATTAATGTCACTTCAAATGTAAGTTGGCTAACTGTGACGTTCTGTTTTTTCTGCTAAGATGCCTGAAGAAGATGCATTTTGTGTATTTGTAAAACTCATGCAGGATTACAGAATGAGAGAAATATTCAAACCAACAATGGCAGAACTGGGACTTTGTATATTTCAGCTAGAAAGCATGTTACAGGTATGTTGTGCAATCATGTTACTCTGCACTGTTGCAAGAGTTAGTCTTTTGGTGTAATGTTGTTAGAAAGCTTTTACATGTACGTTTATGAAAAAAAATTAATTTGTGGATTCTACTATTATAATTATTTTTCCATGAAAGCTTGGTGGCTTGCTAGTTTGTTGATGTATGTAAAGAGAATTGAAAGACTAATCCTCTGATTGAAATCTACTTCTTGCTCTTTCCCTTTTTTCTTTAAGGAGAGTTTGCCTTTGCTGTATTCACATTTTCAAGCCCAGGTTAGTCCAGCATTATTGTACATCTGCTCAAGTTTTGTTTAACAGCAAAGGGAATGAAATGAGAGTGATCTTTTGTTGCAACTTTTTGAAGTTCACCTTCATTCATTCTGTAATCCAGAGTTTACAGTGTGTACACATGTAGTTAAATATTATTAGACTGTAGCTGCTGTTCTGTACATGGGTGGAGGCATGTGGTACACTGGACTTTTCACTGAGCTTGCAGTCATAAGATTGGAATGTCAGTGCTTTGAGCCATGGTCTCTGCATCAATACTTTCTCTATAGCTACAGAAATTGGAAGTTGCAGCCATGTGGGCCATCTTGGCCTGAAGTATGACATAACCTTACCTTATGTTATGTACTTCAGAGCCACAAATAACTGTCGGTCATCATGTCCAACTAACATTGGCCCATGTCTCATAAAATCTTAACTTTTGGTTGGACATTATGTCTGGACAGATTTTTTTATCAAATAATAAGTAAATAATGATAAGAAACAATTATTTCAAAAAGACTTTCACTTAAAAATAATAATTAAAAAAAAAGTCTAACCACATTTCTGTTTTGTCTGACCAAACTGGAGACTTGGTCGGATGTATGTCCTTTCAAGAAAGAAAAATTATTTGCAGCCCTGTACTTGTTGTTCAGTGGAAGCAGTATTAATTTTATTTATGCAAGAGTGTGAATTATTATGCGATGGTTATGGAGCATATAAAGGCTTGGCAGCTAAACTTAGAATTTATGTAAATCCTTCATTTTTACATCAAAAGTTCTGGACAGAATAGAAAAGGTGTAGGGAAGCAGTATTAATTTTATTTATGCAAGGGTGTGAATCATTATGTGATGGTTATAGAGCATATAAAGGCTTGGCAACTAAACTTAGTATTTATAATTATAAATCCTTCATTTTTACACCACAAGTTCTGGACAGAATAAAAAAGGTTGTAAAAGAAAGTAATGTGCTTTTTGAGCTCAGAAACACTGTTGGCTGCTCACTGATCGGGAGGTCAACAGTGTTGGATTAAGTCGACGTCTTGATCTTAAGAATAAATGTAACCAAAGCTGTAAATTTTTGCTGGCCTTTCTTCATCCTCAGGGATTCCACACAGCGATGTATGCTTCATCCTGGTTCTTGACGCTCTTTGCCTCTGTGTTTCCTCTGAATGCAGCATTTAGGATAATGGATGTCTTCATTTGTGAGGTAACAGATGATGTGGTTTTGTTAGCATCAGGGTGGGTGGATGTTATGTTATGTGATGAAAGAGAACATGCATATACCTTAAAAGTAATGTGTGTTACATGACGTTTGTAAATGTAACTATGGCTACCAACTGACGAGGTCTATTGACGAAACTAGTATTGTAGTCACATATGTAAATGTGTGTTGAAAGTAAATGCAAATGAGGTTTTTCCTTATCAATATGGAAACAATAACGGTTATACATGTACATAATTTTCCTTTAAAAGTAAAACAACTCTTCTTGCTTGCTTGGTTTTCAAGGGAAGAGAAGGCCTGTTCCGTGTCATTCTGGCAATGCTTACCCTTGGCCAAGAGGAAATATTGGAACTTGATATGGAAGGAATGCTTAAGGTTGGTACCTTTGTTGTGATTAATGTATACATGTATGGCGAATTCTTTGTTGAACAGCATTCAAGGAGCTGGAGCTCAAGAAGTTTTTTTCTTTATTTCTTCAACAATTAGACTTTAACCCTTTAAACCCCAACATCCTCATGCATATTGTCTTCACCTTTGTATGTAAATATTGTTGCTGGTTGGGAGAACTTGATTAACCCTCTCACTCCCAGAGTCAGTTATGGAGACATTAAGGTGATTCTGACATCTGAGTCTGTGGATAAAATCCTTTAGTGTTACCACTCAAATGAAACCTCTTCAGCAGTACTTTCACATGACACTATTTATATTTCAGTATTTTACAAACGAAATTTGGGTTTCGTCTTGAATTTTGATTTTAGGCACTCTTGGGAGTGAAAGGGTTAAACATCAACACATTTCATGTCTGGTGATCATTTGCTATATTCTCATGACCTGCATATTTAATTTAACTAGTGATAATGTAGGGAGAAATTAGATGTTTGTCACTCTTGGGGCTTAAAGGGTTAGGCATTCCCTCCTTCTGCTCAGGGGAAGTGAAGCAAGAAGAACATGCAATTGCATGCAATAGTCAGCTGCTGCATGGAAACGTTACACGCGACTATTCCTGAGTAGAAGAAAGGGCTTCTCCTAGTCTTCCTCAAATAAACAAATAGGAACAAATAGTAGGCCTTCTTTCCAATTTCATGTTTTTTAAACCTCCTTGGATGGAGCCAATGTATCGCTGGTGGTTATATATGTTGTAGTTCAATTTTATCCTTGGTTTAATTTTTCTTTTCTTTTGTTTCACATTCATTATCATATATTAACATATGAACAAAGGAAAATAAAAATTGAACCAAGGATAAATTATAATTGAACTACAACATATGCATGTAACTGGTACACTGGCCACCTTTTTCATTATGCTGTCATATAGTTCGTTTTCGGAATGGGTTTTTGCTTATGGCAGATTTCATAATTACTTCAAGGGGCTGCAAGTGTTTATTTGAGGGGTGTGCTTAATTGTCAATTGTGAGATGGCGCTTCTACTGTTCGTGTAATCAAGGAAATATGGCAGTACATTCTGTTATATTTCTGGAAACATCTTCAACCTCATTGGCTGTTCGATTGTCACAAACAATTTGAGTGTCATCTTGAGCTGATATACACTGTTATCAACCATTGATCTCTTTTTTTTTTAGTATTTCCAGAAGGACATGCCTGACAAATATGAGAAGGACATGACTATCCTTATGAAAGCAGCTGCTGAAGTGAAAGTGAGCTCAAAGAAATTAAAGAGGTAGGACCAAATACCTTTATTTTCGTAATTATGAATTGGTTTATGTCAAGCCTAAAACGTACCGAAAATATAGAAGAATAACTTCCCACAAATCTGTCGGCCGACTGGTGGTGAAAATTTGATCAACAGGCGGCTGACAGCAGCCGATCGTCGGCGGACAACCTTCTTTAGCAAGTCTGAGAAAGTTTCTCAAATGAGAAACCATCAATGTACAGCTGTACAAGTTGTCCACTTGGAAAGCCCGTTATGGATGGTCGGGCATAATTTTAATAAATCAGTTAATTAAGAAAACGTTCCCAGTCCACAACTGTATCATATAGTGGTCAAAATAGTTGCAGTGTATACAGGTATGTAATCAATGGTGATGGTCTTTTTTGTGTAAATTGTACCATTCTGGCATAACAGTTGCAAGCAAGTGAACGTTGTACATGTACCGTCAACATATAAATCAGCCTTATCGGCTACTGGACACTTAAGAGTGGCTTTCAATAAAGGATCGCTCTCTTTCCTCTCGCTATGATGTAATGACGCATTTTGCTGCTTGGTACTGTTTTTGTTAAGATTTGATTTTGCTCTTTTCTAGGTTAGAGAAAGAATACACACGTGTTAAACACAAGGAAGCAGAAGACAACGAAGAGCTACGGCGATTAAAAACAGAAAATAGTCTCCTTCTACAAAGAATTGATGAGCTGGAGAAGGTATGAACTTGTAGAGTTTATGTTAAGTATTTGCTTTTCCTTTCCCTGTAATCTGTGAGATCAAGGAGTTCAGTGGAGTTCTGTGGAGTTCAGTGGATCAGTGGAGTTCTGTGAGATCAAGGAGACCAAGAGATTCAGTTTGAGTTCGAGTTGAGTTTGAGCGAATGTCGAGTCAAGTTCAGGTTCCAGCTTGCTAGTACAGAACTCAGTGCACGTATCCCTTTATACACAAGAAACTGTTTTAAATCGTGCTTAGTTTATAGTTAATCCTTTGTGTGGTTTAATGTCACACTTAATGGAACTTGATCCGTCTTCTGCTTTACAGGAGGGTGCCAATTTAGCAGACAGATTAATACAGGTAATTGTGTGTTCGTGGTTGTTAACAAATATGTTCAAGTAGAATTTTACGTCATGTGGTTGTAGATGTGAAGAGTGCCGTCATCCGGCGTAGCTTCTTTTATGAAAGCCCCGCCAACTAGAGACTCGAGTCACCTTAAAGTTTGGCAACCTACCTACAAAATTGCTTAAGTGGCACATAAGGCCTCAACAAAGTATTTTCAGGCTGTCATTGGCAAGGCGGAAGTAAGTGACTTTGAAACCAACTTGCATCAACCTAGTGCAGACGCAAGTTGGAAATGCTGACAAATACGTCCCCGTTTGGACGAGGTCTGAGGAACTGTAGGAGTTCTAGCTTGTAACTTCAAATGTTTGGTTTCTCGAAAGTTGCACCTTTAATAACAAGTACTTTCAGTGATGACTGAACAAACTCTCCCATTTTAGGGTCAAATTACTCGAGCTCAAGAACAAGAAGAAATTTATGCTCTCAAGAGAGATCTTGTGGTCATTAGGAGACACGACGAAGCAACGACAGCGGCGCTTTTAGAGGCCAACAGACGGATAGAAGAGCTCATGATGTTCAAGGTTTTAAGGCTTGTTGTGTTTTTTTCTGATTGTTTACTGTTAATATTTTTTCATTGTTCACTGATCAGGACGCCCCTGAAAACAAACATCTCTTTCCATATTTAAGCTGTTTTCTTTTACTCCGTTACATGTCAGTGACAACCAGTTCGACATAAGCATAAGCCCTAGCGGCATAGGAATGGGAACAAAGATACTTTCTTGTACTTTTTACTTGAATAAAGCTTGCTCGCTTTTCCGCCACGTACTTACTTACCGAGGCCAGAGTTATCACATTAAACGCAAATACGTACATGTCAGGTAACAGAAAAATAACGACGCAATGCGAAAAAGTACGGCAAGACGCGTGCGGGAAAAGAATTTAGGGTTGCCACAGGTCAGGAAATGTTCAGGGAAACAAAATTCTTAAAAGTCGGAGAAAGTCAGGGAATTGTATTCTGATTCAGGGTATTCTGACCCCATTTCAGGTCAACGTCATCTCGGCGATGTTTTTTTTTTCTGCTGAAGGGATAATGCAATCTGTCATGGTCAGCATTAAAATTGGTGGAAAGGATGGCGATAAGGGGTGGTTGGAGCCCGCTGCTATTTATGTGTTTTATCAGTTGTTTGGTCAGGGAAATTTAGTTTTAGTCATGGAAAACTCAGGTAAAAGTCAGGAAATTTTGAAAACTGAATCTCTGTAGCAATAGTGAAGATTGTAAACCAAACCACCAATGAGCGACAAAAGTGGTGAGGCGCTTTCATTTCGAATGGTATTTTTTGTATACCTTACACTATTAATCTAAGCAATGTTGGTTGTTTTGTCCCACAAATAACAAAATAGATGTACTAAGTGCATTTTTTCGTTTATTGCACAGTTGGTTCATGCCGGTTTGGCTTTTAATTGCCAAGAAAAAGAAACGTTAGTTTACATTCTTTCCTTGGAGCACGTTGCAACATGGTTTTCTTTTTTGAACCAAAATAATGTTAAATACAAAAAAAATACAAAAGGAAACAAATATTTGTTGAATTTTAATATTCTGTGAAAACGCACTCTAACCCCTTAAACCCCAATAGCGACAAGCATCTAATTTCTCCTTACAGAATTACTACTTGATGAAGCGTACAGATCATGAGAACAAAGGAAATGATCACCAAAGATGCAAAGTCTTGATTTTTAATCAAATTCTCCTAATTAGTAACATAAGAAATATATGGAGTATACTGAGGAGAATATGGATGTTAATAGTGGGGCTTTAACGGTTAAACCTAAATCGTGTTTCAGCTAGTGCCTTTCTTTGTAGAATCATATTATCAATGAGATGGGTGGACGACAGGATGACGCTCCCCCCTCCCCACGAGACGTTAAAATCATTGCATTACAGGCGGAGCTGGAGGAATACAAGACAAGAGACACAAAAGCAAATCAAATTATCAACAACCTGACTAGGAGATCACGTGATTTGGAAACTGAGGTTTGTTCTTTCATTCAGTACTGGTTCTAAGCTACGCGACGCAGTAGGCGATTTTATATCGTCGTTCGTCGCGGCGAAATTGATCGCCAGCGACTTTACCGAGGGCGGACACACAAGGCAATTAGAATCGCCGGTATTTAATTAAGCCAGCGACACACAAGCGATTTTATGCGTTCGTCGCGGCGAAATTGATTGCCAGCGATCGCAAGCGATGTTCGCGGGAGTGGACACACTACCTAGGCGATTACTGGCGATCTTTGCAGAGTCGCAGTGAATTTTAGGCGATTTTCGATCGCTCGTCGCTGCGATCAAAATCGCTGGAAAGATCACCGTAGCAGGAACGGGCACACAAAGCGATTTTCGCTGGCTGACCATTTTCGCCGCGACGAGTGTATAAATCGCCTAGCATGCCAGGTATTGGCGATTTTCAATCGCTCGTCGCGGCGATCAAAATCGCTGGAAAAATCGCCGTCGCTGTAGCGGGCAAAATGGCGATTTTTGCTGGCAATTAAAATGTCACCGCAACGAGCCCATAAAATCGCTTAACGTGTCGCTGGCTTTAGCCAAAGATATGCGAGTCAACACTGTTCAAGATTTGTTTCTCAACAAATGTTGATGTATGTTGATAGTGTCTCGACCGAGTGGTGTAAGGAAGGACATGGGCTCTACTTCCGTCTGGGCTCAGATTTTTTCTTTGGCCCTCGCTCGTGTAATGAGGATTTTTTCATGTTCTTTATCAGGGCTCGAAATAGCGGCTTGCCAATGGCCAAATTTTAGGTTTGGCAGGCGAAAATAACGATGAACTGCCAAATGGATAAAAAAAAATGACAGGCCAAATTAACTGGACTGGTTTTGTGACATTTTCTTCTCCTCTTACCATGCTTGTTTACCTACCATTTCTTTCCACGAATCAATCGTCCGCAATGAAAAATATCACCGGAAGGTCCCTCGACTGTAGCTCCTCCGCAGAGTCTGCAGGCATATAATGGTTTGCAGTTTTCTCATGTAATTTAACCCAGCATTTTAGGCTCCCGAGCGAGGTTTTGGGGAAGTGATTTGTTCACGGATAAAATTATGGAGGCCTGCAACCCTAATGCTCAGAACATTGAAGTATACATAAACTTCCAATATCTATGTGGTCATTTTCAAATTGATGAATATGGAATCAGTCTAAAAACGCCTGAGGCAGATACATCTGATAGCAACAAAGAAGGACTAATGGCCCTCAAGATCAAAGTTGTCGAGAAATTTTAAAAGTTGTGGAGCATTTTGAGAAGGACACGCGGTCTGAAAATTATGACCATGCGTGTTTTTATTTTGTGGCACGTTTTGTCTTATTTCATGTACTTCTTCATCTTCTTGTCAGCCAACAAATGTAACCGCCACTGAAAATTAAAACATAATACGATTTCATCAATAGCAAAGATGTCAGTAGGTGGCAGGCCAAAAAAAATAAATGGCAGGTCAAAATTTGTATGGCCTGCCAAAAGTAAAAAAAAATTGGCAGGCTATAATTTTTTTCCATTTCGAGCCCTGTTTATATACATCTGATGAAGGGATCACCACGAGACATAGCTGCGCTTAACGGTGAAATTCACACCTAGTTATTGTACCATTATTTAAGTTGTTTTAAAAGCCATAGTTACGTTAAACTACCAACAAGACTGGGATGGAAAACTAGCCAATTACTCTCTCGAGGTTATAGCAAATACAACGATTTAATTGACCGATCAGTTCACTGACTACAAACTGACGACTATCAACTGACGGTAAAAAAAAAGGGGGGGGGGGGGTTTCTTGATGACGGTGCACTATCGCTTTTACTACAAAAGTGACGTCCGCTTAGCCAGTCGACATCTAGTCATTAACACCAGTCTCTGTCACCCAGACGATCACATAAGACAGATGAGGGGTAGAGACTTGATAAGCTAATTTAACGCTCTCCATTTCTTCAGCTCTACCTTTCAAAGGAAGGCGCAGTGAAAGCCAATTTCCCACAAGTGACCTTTACTGGGTCAGAAGAGGACGACAAGGAACTTAAAACAGCAGGCACTGATCTCTGTGAAAACAGCACAAGCTGACTCATGTCATGTCTTAGAAGAGTGGCAAGGAATTACGCATTTGTATTACGGCACTTGTATCGATTATTAAACTGTCAGGTCTTCAAACCTTTTTCGTCAGTTCGGAGAGAGATGTTATGTGTGGTTCGAGTTTTTACCTCCCATGAATGGTCCAAGCTAGCCCTCTAGTTTTCACTAAATTGCGAGTGCTGCCATCAAAGTTGTTAGTGAAAAAGCAAGTAAGCAAGTAAGCAAGTAAGCAAGCAGACAAACAAAAGGACAGCTTTAATGCCTACTAATGTAATGTATTATTGGCAAAGGAAAATGATTTTTTGTAGGTTTTTGTATCAGTTTGTCCGTTAATTGCTTGCACAGCTTTCTTGAAGTTTAAGCTTCAACAAGCCATTGCCTTTTACACTCCTGTCATAACTACATAGACATCAAGTGAATCCTGCATGAAGTAAAACAAACAAACAGGAACAAAGAAACAGACAGACAGACAGACAGACAGACAGACAGACAGAAGACAGACAGACATGATCAAAACTCACCAAACGCAACATGCAAACGTGACTTTTGAACTTTGAAGTACTTTTTTTCACTGAGAAGTTTGCTAGTTCATTGACGGCATTGTAAAAAGTTACCCTTGGTTGGGATGTAAACTTCAGTAAAAGGTGACGTAATAATCTTAAAGGCTAGACTATGCATGATCAGGAGCGTTCGTATTTCAACTTGCTGTCTGGCCACTAAGAGGCTGTATATGACCTTGTACATAAAGGCAATTCAAGAACCTTATGGAAAAGATTGTACCCTGAATTTAACTGCAAATATTGTTTTATGTGAAGGAATGAAGGAAAAAGAATATGAAGAGAAATATAGAAACATATATTGTAACCTTTGAGAATTGTAAAAATGGAAAAAAGTCACTTGTAGGTAACAATTGACAATTGACCATTTTCAATAAATAATTAATTTTTTTCGAATTTAATAGAGATACTAATTTTGTAAGGTTATTCTATGTATTTTAAAACTTAAAAGAAAAATGGTGAATTCGTTAAGGGGGGGGTTGCTTAGTTGCTTTTGTCCCCTTGACTTTGACAAATAATTAAATAAAAATGTTAACTTGACTGAAGTGTTGTGAAACCTTTTTTGGAAAATGACACCTTTTCTGCTACAAGAAGTTCGAAATTTGTTAGAACTTTTCGTAAAACGTGCTTTGTCTTAGTGTCAATTTATGTAGGTCGATTGAATCGGATCATTGGTCAAAAGGTGGTCAACGGCTCATGTAAAGTCACTCCAACTTGACTGATGTGATGATAATCTTGATATGTACCAGTTTTGGTATCCCAGGAGGGCATTGCCTTTCACTGAATAAAGTTGAGAGTATAAAAATGTTGTGAATGTTGGTTAATGTAGTGGAACTCACGTCGCGCACGAACATTGATATTGAGAAAGAGGAAAAATTTTAAAATGCTTTGCGTGTTGGAACTCCCCAAGTAAAACATACAAACGAACATTGTGGCAGCTGACCAACGATCCTTTCGTTTTCTCTCGCTTAAATGACTTACATCGATGCACACTGTTTTGCAAGAAATTCATTCTCCGGAAATAATTCCCTTGTTACGGAAAAGCACGGTCTGTAAATACTAACTGTTACCTGACAAGCACAATTCACAGTTTTTTGCAACGAACAATCATAGAAGGGTGTGCTGTGCAAAATCCCGCTCTCTTCCAGTCTTCGCAGTCCACAGTAGGAGCATTGTCTACACACACTGTAGGCGGAACTGGGTCTGCAAATTGAAACAGAGAACTGCCACACCTCTAAAAAAGGGTACTTAGGTTTGCCTATTCGTTGTGGAGACTTGTGCATTTTTGCGTTTCTTGTGCGTCATCTGTCAGGTATTAAATAATTTATCAACCAATGTTCAATTTATATGTATGCCAACTATAATGTAGCTCATTACTTGGTCTTGCATTTTCCCGACGAGAATGCACCTTTAAAATGTTGCTGGAACATGCGTTGTTACAACTGTTAACTGATGAAACACTTCTGACCTTATTCTGAAGGTCCAGCTCAGGTTATCGAAACATCCACCTTAGAGTTTCAAGGCCTTTACCCTTACCCGGAAGTCTCTCTTGACAGAAGAGATATTCCTGGATTCAACATAATTAGTTATTATACACCTCGTCGTCATGAAGCAATATTAAATGGAAATTACAAAATCGGATTTAAGTTCAGTGACGTATTGCCATTTAGGTTCATAATGAATTCTGTTACTGAGTTGCTTGTCGAAGGGGGATGTCTTTTTCAGTGGCAGATCGAGAAAATGTCACGACGCGTGTACGT
The DNA here is from genome assembly GCA_964017195.1 of Siderastrea radians. Lineage (NCBI taxonomy): Eukaryota > Metazoa > Cnidaria > Anthozoa > Scleractinia > Rhizangiidae > Siderastrea > Siderastrea radians. The sequence continues at coordinate 49,084,717 of OZ024889.1, read as the reverse complement.
CATATGTACATGACAAACTGTACTTGATACTTTATAATCTGAAAAGTAATAGCTCCACTTAGCAAACTTCAAACCGTCGATAAGATTTCCTGGTAAAAACTGGTCCACTTATCGAGTATATTTCCTTTCTGCCTATTCTTAATTTTTAAAAATTGAAATATGCATTTGATTATTTTAAAATCAAACAAATAAGAAGAGGAAGAGGCCTTTCACCCCCTTCCCCTCCTCCCACCCCACCCCACCCCTTGCCTCCCTATCATATTTCCGCCGTTGTCAGCTCACAATCTTGCCATTATAACTTACTGGTACAAGGTTTGCAGACATTGCAACTATGGGGACATTCCTTGTCCATGCTGGCTTTGTCAGATACATATTTGCCTTCAGCTGCCCACTTTTTGCAGTGCATGTTGTAGTCCATACATTTATCTGCAAATAATGTTTGCCATGTGTAAAGTGCATTTTGTGAAATTTCTAGATTGTTGAGGTAACTATAAAAAATGAACTTCTACAATGCAAGATGCACTATGGCAAAACGGAAACTTTTTACCAGACCTATCAAGATTTGATTTGTAAGACCATGCCCACATTCTGGTTTATCTTAAATTTAGTGGACTTAAAGTACTATACTAAGTATTGAGGAGAGCTTCAGAAAAAATAAATAAATAATAAATAAACGAAGTCGAGGAAATCGCAAACTATGACGTGGCCGCAAGAAAACAAACACTCACCGGGATTTTTCACGGCGGACTTATCGAAGGTATCGTAAATTTTTAGATCTAGCGACTTCCCCTTTCTCAAGTGTTGCATGAGGCTAATAGCTACTCGAGTAAACAATGGCCTGATTTATACTAGAGACGGATCATCCGTCCAGACGGATCATCCGTCAAGACGAATCATCTATCTAGTATAAACACGGGACGAACTATGATACGAACTATCGTTGCGTCTCGTAGTTCGTCCCTTATTTACACTTGGCGGATAATTCGTCTAAGCGTGACGAAAAGGCATGGGTACAAGTCAAATCGTCACCTTGGCCAGCTTGAGTTTGTATTTCACTGCAAGACAACCGCTGGCTTTAGGTAACGAGATCCTGATTTTTGAGTAGTTAGTCTTCTGCCCGTATTTATACAGACAGAGGGATCATCGGTCCAGACGAATTATCCACGGTAGTTCGTCTGTCAAGACGAACTACCGTGATAGTTCGTCTGGACGGATGATCCGTCTGAAAGCCCGTATTTATACACAGACGAATTATAAGACGAACTACCGTTCTTTGCCCAAGTTCGTCCCAGACGGATGATCCGTCTCTAGTATAAATCGGGCCAATGTTACTAATTATTTCTCCTTGTTCGTTGAACTACGTCTGAAACTTTCCACGGGAATCTCCGATGCACGGGCCACGCAACTATGTCGCTCGAGCGTGGAAACCACGCTTAACCAAAGCGTAAAATGAGTGTTTGTATGGAACTGAAATTCGATCGAAAATAATCTGCGGTTTTCCGCTGAAAATGCATTAAAATGGAAATACAGTTTGAAAAACATTACCTGCTATGTGTTTGCTGCGTTTTTATTGCTTTTCCGAGCTACTGGAGGCCGATCTGGGCGATTTTCAGCTTAACTATCGATGCGACGTCTAGTACGTGACATGACACGCTCGATCAACATAGTTGCGTGGCCCGTGCATTAGAGATGGAAAGCTTCATACGGAGATCAACAAAGAAGGAGAAATAATTAGTTACATTGGAGAAAGGTGAAGTCGCTAGCTCTAAAAATTTGCGATACCTTCGATAAGTCCGCCGTGAAAAATTCCCTGTGAGTGTTTGTTTTCTTGCGGCCACGTTATAGTTTGCGATTTCCTCGACTTCGTTTATTTATTATTTATTTATTTATTGTTTCTGAAGCTCTCCTCAAAAATGTTCCCGTTGAACGGGCCACGCTACTACGGCGTTCGATGAGGAAAACAACCTCGTGTAAGAAGACATGAGAGTCGCCCGGCTGTTCCTCTTCGCTGATTGGCCAGAAAAATATTTTTCTGGCCAATCAGGAGGCGGGATTTCAAACTCTTCTGGAACTCGTGCGGTAAGAGTAAGTGCCCAGGGGCTCTCCCGCTCTTGTTGTAAACTTTCGCCCATGAAAATCCCGTCGTCCCGACTAGCTGCCCCTGGGTCTCCGAGGATGAAAATACAGTAGAAACCGCTTACAACATGATATCCCGTCAAACCCGTTCGGCCTGGGCTGCTTTTTATGTCGTTCCTGCGCCTGGGAGAAGGGAGCACCAACCCTGAGGGGGGTGGGGGGAGTGGGACCTCAACTACAGATCTGATTTTGTCATATGCTGTTTTCCAGCGTTTTGTGCCCCTAGATTGGTGAAATGTATTTATAATAATGGCGTTTCTCTTAAGAGTTAAATTTCTCACCTGCTGTCTGGTAAAAGTAAATAATGTTAAAATCTTTCAACCAACCAACAAACAAACAATCCACCGATCGATAAGCTTAACTGCTCTATTGTTTAGAATTAGTTTATTATTTTCAAGTTTTACTTTTTGGCGAGTCGAGATAGTGTCGACATGATATTACAGCGGACTGGACTAAGAAGAACCCTCACAAGCACAGAGGTGAAGAACCAAGAACAACTTGGCAAAGAATGGCTAAAACAAACGAACGAATAGCTAAAGTGGAAGAGATGAGATGAAGCCTGCTGTCATCGGAAGAAGTGGAAGAAGCTGATGGTGAATGATGAGGATGATGATGATGATAATGATGATGATGATGATGATGATGATGATGATGATGATGATGATGATGATGATGATGAAAGACTACCTCATGATGACGAAAGACTACCTCACAAATAAGACAACCTCAAAAGACTACCTCGCAAATAAGTTGAATTTCTGTCTAGCTACCAGAGATGAAACTTTTCCTAATGAATTCTGTTTTATGACGTAGATTAGTTTAAATGTGGAATGGCCCTAAAAATGCTTGAATTTTTTGATTGATCACTGTTTGACAAACGTGAGTCGGTCGAGCTTTTACCAGGGTAACATGATGAATGTCATAATCTCTGAAAAATACGCAATTCACTCACTCCCATTCTTCTCTTTTTGATCTACTGCAAAATAATTCCAGTCGATAATTCTGATTGCATTCGTCACAAATTACATATTTCTTATTCAAAGCCTAACTTAGCGAAATTATCTCAAACTCTTACTTGAACATTTGTACATCCTGCGTGCCTGCAATGCATCATTGTCACTGAGCCTCACATACGGGGTCTTTCCGTTTAGTGGTCGGGTCGGCACCATAGTTTTTTCACCATTTTTCGAGAAAGCGGTGCATGATCGATGCGTAATCATACGGGACACCGTAGTCGATTACCTCTGTTCCCTGCACTTTCTTCTTGAAGTTGTAGGCCATGCCTAAATAAACAACATCGATAAAGTATCCCCCGACCCCCAGTTACGGAAAATAATCGGAAAATAGCCAGGAAGTTTCTACCTGTAAAAGTTTTATGTATGCTGTATTGCATCACAGCAGAAGATGACTGTTATGAGTGCAAACAATCTGGCATGCAAACCTTGCATGCTCTCAATGGCTTAAATGGATTAACATTCCTCCTTTCCAAAAAAGCAACAGAAGCAACAAATGACCAACAAAATGTCCTCAACAGGGGAAACTCTAATTTTATAACTACATCGTATTTTTAAATATGAGCTTCTAAGCACAAATTGTTCTGAGCTTATAGTTTCTGTTTGCAGGTACGACACCAATAACGTTCTGCATATTTCCAACTCGGTTCAATCTTTCCCAGTTTAGTCCATTCGTCTAAAATTTGTAGGCCATTGGTTTAGAATTTGTGGGAATTCCACGTAGCTTTCAAACTTTAAGTGAGCAAAGCGCGATAGCTATAATAAACTTACTGTCCAGGATATTTTGCCAGTTGATCGTCAAATAGTCATCTCTATCAGGTCTGCTCTGTTCGTGCCAAAATCCAATGGCATGTCCAAGCTCATGGGTCGTCACGTGCTTGTACTCGCAGCCATTACCGACGGAAAGCCATGTCGCACGTCCACGAACCCTTCCAACCTGACACCAACAACTGTCGAGGAGAAAGAACCGTTAGAAACAAATTGAAAAAACTCAGCTATCCGGCTATCCTCAGAAGCCTTCCTTTTTGGCATTGAAAGAAACTATTTTTCTTCCCCGTCGCTGTTACTATTACTTTTTATTATTGCTCTATTAATAATTTCAGGACTATTCCGGCCTAGTACAGTCTTTTTTTTTAAACAAACGTAGTGTAAAGCTTAAGAGGGCACTATTCGCTGATAGGCGCCCGCTGAGGAGAGACACTATTTCACGTGATCGATTTCCACCAATGGGAGCACGTCAAAATTTAGCGTTGTACTATAAAGCTATTTAGTGCAATGCACAGTAAGTGTACAAGTCACTCAAGGAATTAAATTACTGGTGTTTCTATCAATCTCTTGCCTTCAGAAATAGCAGTAGCCAAGTTAGTTTAAGTGAAACGCAGAAGTCTTTGAAATCTGTTTTAAGGTTGCTGTTGGCTTTGTCGTTAATTAAGCAAGTAATTAATTAATTAAGTAAGTAAGTAAGTTAATTAATTAATTAATCCAACGTCTGACTTTCAAACGAACTTCATGTAATTCAATTTGATTTCGAAGTTGGTAAGAATTCCCTCATGACTTATGACTCAATTGAAATGATTTGACTGCGAAGTAAAGACATTTTTTCCTGAAATAGTTGTTAGAAATAACGGTACATTATTATCCCAAAAAATGATATTTCAGACTGAGCGATAGAAGTTGTCTTACCCTTGTCCTCGGTGAAACCACAGGTATTCCTTTTCGGTTGTCCTCTTTACAAACCGGATGCAAGTCTTGCTCTCCCATTCGGCGAAGGCTTCCATGGTGGTCCTCACTGCGCGATCACAAGGACTTTGAAAATATTTTAAAGAAACCCCAAGCTGCCCAGGCACTTGAAGATGATGGACAAGATGATTTCTTCACCCTGGTCCGTGCGAGATAGAAGAATTCAACGATCCAAAATGAGTTGGCTCCAAAGAACAGTTTGATTCAGAGCAAAACAAAGCGTCCGAGACGTATGACTGTTTTGGCTTGCTCACTGGCGTGACACTCTACGAGAAGTCAGTTTAAAAAAAATTTAGGCATTAGATTTTAAAATCCACCGATTTGCCGTTGTGCTATTATCAAATTCTTTTCTCGATTCCGCTGCTACATGGTCTTTTGCTGTAAGTACTTCTCAGTGAGTTGGGTCCCAAAGCTTATACTAACTTATTGAAGGATGTCTTGAAACTCGTTCTGTTGTTCCACTTCATTCCAGTTCTGTGCTGCCCTCGTCATCAAGCGCGGTAAAATTCCTTAATATCGCACCGCAAATTGATTTAAATGAAGTGCCCTTTCGTCTAATAAAAAATATGTCATATAATAAACTACTTACTAAGGCGGTATTTACATGAGACCGGGACGAACTCAGACCGATACGAACTTAGTTGTACCGTTACGAAATTTTTGCAGCCGTTTACCTGAGACCGGGACGAAATGCTTGTTCGATTACTTGAGAACTCAGAGACATCAAATCTTGGAGCTATATAACCTTCGTAATTCGATTATTTAACATGTAATTAACCAAATGGCATAGAATTTACTGACGACAGAAAATATAAAGTAACGCTCATTGGGCGGCTTGTGTACTGTGCAGTATCTCAAAATGGCGGACTCCCAAGCATTAACGCAAGCATATAGTCAATTGATATTACTTTCTACGTCTTGTTTACTAATGTTATCTGCAACAGTGATGCTATCATTGCAAACAAACATTAAAAATGATGAAGCCTTACTCGTCTCGGTCCAGTGACCGAGACGAAGTCAGACCGGTCTGAGTTCAGTTTCAGACCGGCCTTATGTAAACGCAAGAAAGGAAATGTATGGAGGCCGATACGAACTCATGCCTGTCTGAGTTTGTCCCGGTCTCATGTAAATACCCCCTAACTTCACTTGCCCGGGGCCGTTTTGGGGAATATTGGCCCTCTATCGTTTTTGTACGGCCCTCGCTGCACTCGGTCCGTACTACCACGACCTCTGGCCAATATTCCAAAGTACGACCCTCTCTTTGAGTTTAAGTGGGAGGATAACCATTTCCCTCTTCAAGAAATAAAAAGCAACATCTGCATGGATATACCATCCTTAAAAGCTATATCAAGCTGTGCCAATATTTGTTTAATGAAGTAAATTTAAATATATCGCGCATTCAGAACAAGGGTTTTATTTTCCTCTGACAAACGTGTTTAAGATGTTTGAAGGTATTGTTGTTCATCTGTGCTGTTTGAATAGTTCTTTAACCATTCGTTTAAGACGCCACTGGAAACAGCTATTCATGAATGAAAAATGAAAATATATTTTTAGCTGAAACAGTCTGTGTGCTGATTCTGACTTAGAATGGTAGTTGTAAAAACCATAACTGTTACTTTGTCGGAGCTAGAAATTTGTGACAATGATTTACTCGGTAATTTCTAGCGGGGATGTTTGCCCTTTTATTATTCACTTGAATATCAGCTAAATCAAACAGAAATTGTACAGGTTACGATAAAAATTTTGATGTAGTTTTGGCTTTCTTTCTTCCAGATTAAGTTTGTTAACAGAGATAACTTTATGCAAAAAAGGAAAATCAAATAGAAAATAATTTGAAATCAGTGTACATTGTATACCGTAGGTGAAAACGACGTATCGTTATTCAATAAGGTATACTAAGTTAAAACTTTTTTGACATGTTAACAAAACAGGTAATTAAATTAATATATGCATGTTTATAAGATAATTTATGCTTACTAATGTGCTCTGATTAGACAATTCTGAATGAATCAAACAGAAGGGAAGTATAAAGGGCAACTGTCTGTACTATTATTTACTATTATTGAAATAGCAATACATTAAAGGTGTTTTTATATGCAGCATGCATGTACGCGTATAGCTGTCTCTTTGGCACGTGTGAATTTCTGATTTTCTAGCTAAAAGACAATAAAAAATTCCGGTACGCGCTAAAGTGCCAGCTATACATGAATGCTGCAAATAAATCCAGCCCAGAAAAAACTTTTTGTTGCCCTTTCAGCAAAAGAAATTCCCTTTGTCTCAACTTTTTATTTAAGGTTTTCTTCTAGGTTTCTGAGACTTTCTTAAAGCATGGAGTCTTGGAGTTTTGTTATGCATGAGCCTCTCTGAAAAAAAGAATAGGCGTCCCCTACAACGATATATTTCTGTAAATTTTATCGCAAGTACCGTTTGAGCTGTTATAAATTGAATTGTTCCCCACAATTATGCAAACTGGCAGTTAACGGAAACAACAGCTCTAAAAATTTTCCCCACAACTCTTGCGAAACTATATAATGCTGGACAGCAGAGTGTGTTTATAAGAACGAGATCACGTTGCAATAAGAAATACAAAAGACTGATCAGAATTTTGGATCCAAAATGATTAAGGTATGTGTTTAAAAAAGAACCTTTAAAGTGCTAAAAAACATAAACGATTATTGGAAAACTATTTTATTTATCCAGATTTTTCAAATGATGTGTCACTTTTGGCTTTAATTAATTTGAACTACCTAAAACTCTTTGTCTTCAAATATAAATATGAACTTCAAAAACACAATTGATAGTTGAGTGTTAAATTATTGCTGTAATGATAGTGTGCAAAATAGAGATGTTGGAAAAACCAACTTTTGCAGTATAAGATAGGTTTACATAGGCAGAGTACTCGGAATGGTTAACATCACAGGACATCATAACTTCTAATTCCCTCTTTGACACCTACCGACGGCATTCTAACTTCACTAATAATAATAATGATGATGATGATGATGATAATTATAACATAACTTAAGGTAGCTCCCTATAGTTTCTGTACCGCGTGAGCTGTTTTTTTTTTTTCACAAGGTAGTGTCTAGATCAGCCGGCGGCTGGGTACGGATGTTTAGAGACTAAATACTCAGCATTCCGAAATTTTGGAAGGATTTCAACGGAAAGGCTTATTCTAACGTCCTGAAAGTATTAGTTTAAAATTGCCAAGCTATTCAGAAAAGTGTTTTGGTTTTCTAGTTGACGTATTTTCCGAGCTTGTGTATACTAGAAAATTCCGATGTTTACGACACTTAGATTTTGTGGCTAGACCCGCCAGTCAGAAATGCACGGAATTTGGGCGGAATTTCTCACTTAAACGTCCTAGGAGTATTTGAAGTTTGTTTAGAATTACCAAGCAATTCAAAAGACCGATTTGGTTATTTAGGGTATCTAGACACTTCCTTTCCGTAATGGCGTGATGACGCGAACTTCAAAATCGACTGAGCGACAAACGCGCACGGGATTACGCAACAAAATCTTTGATCACCCCACAAAATGCTTTTAATACGCTTGCGCGCGCGGTAGTGTCTAAATCATTCTCGTTCCCAGAGCCTACGATCGGTTCTGTCAGCGGTGGGATCGTAGGGCTCTGGTATCAGCCATTACCGGATGTCGTGAAATTCACGACATCCGGTAGCGCATGTCTAATTCGTTAAGGTGCTATTGCGCCTGCTCTATTCTCGTCCGTGGAGCTCTGGGCATGACAATTCTGACAGCCGAGAAATTTGGATTCCTATCAATCGAGTTATGGTGTTGTTAGATCGACTAAAAGCTGTTCGGGACCCTCCAAATCTCCTGCAATTAGCGGAAAACCTGGAGCTTTAAAAGGAACTTAAGAAGCTGCCTTTCGTGCCGTAGTTGTTCAGAAGAACGATTGTCCCTGCATTTTGCTCACGGGTTTTGGATTTGCATCTTGCCTGAATAAAGGTATTGCATTTGCGTTATACTGAATTGTACAGTTATTTTATTTCATTCGTCTGGTTTCTGATGTGTGAGAATGTCAACTGTGCACTTGTCGTTTCGCCACTAAACGCTACATTGTACTACGTTTTCATCGAAAATTTCCAGAAGCATTTGGCGCCCAAGTTTATAAACAAGTATTTAAACATCGACATCAAGAGGTCGTTACAAAAGTTACATGTAAGTTGTTTATGGACAAGCTGGAGTTTTGTAGAAAATGTTGTAGCGAGAAAAGAATCGCTGGCATTTAGCGACAATCTCTAACACTTTGAATTCTTACGTGCTTAACCAAACAGCAAAATTTGGTCGCTTAATCTGCCCCAAGCCACATTCTTTGCGTGGAAATTGATCAAGTCAATATATTAGTTAATGCCCTGATTAATTCATCCGGAAATAAAAGGTAATGCTTAGGAGCCAAAAAATTTTAACGTTATTGCGCATACAGTTTGAATCGACCAATCAAAAAAAATAAAGCTTTGGCCGTTACCAGAGCTACAAGAGACGTAATTTAAAAAAGCCGCGTAGCTCTGGGGACGAGAACGTGTCTAAATATTATGACGTCACTTACACGCAAACCACGGATGCTTATTCCTATTCGGGGAAGTGTTAAATTTTATGATATCTACGAACCACCAAATGAGCTATTTTAAAAGCAATTTTTCAATTAAAACGTTTTTTTTAAAAATCAGTTTTCACAAAACTGCCAAGTTTGGAGATATTTCATGGAAGGTAACTCGAGAAATGGCTGCCAATAGGTGAACAATAACAAATATTTGTCGTCTTTACGGTTGACTTTTCCCATAGCAACAGTATTTGATGCAAACATGTGACCACGTTTTCACCTATTTTCTGCATGTTAAGTTTACAACCTACACAAAGACCTCATCCTCTCTTGTTAGGAGTTGTTAACAATATTCCATGGGCGATATCCAAGAGCCCGATGATGAAAGTTTTTCCAGCTTTCTTTCTGATGATTGCGCAAGTGTTAAAGGCGTAAAATTGGTGTCCACCAGAAAATCTTAGCACGCACAGTTGTGTCTTGGAAAAACTGCTCGAGGTTTGGTTATAAAACAAATGGTTAACATTACAGCTACGTAGCCATCAAGTTGTGGATGCACTGGGAGGTTTGCTAAGCACTCAAGAAGCTAGAGCTATAGAGTCGCTCGAGGCAATTCTTACACTTGTTTCGTGCTTAGCAACCTTCCACGTGCATCCATAACTCGATGGTTGTACGCTGAGCGATTAACATTCCTTAATGATATAAGTTTCTCCTTTGGATAACATTTCTCTTACAGGAACTTGCCATTGTCGCACTTTACGTTATTTTCGTACCCAACGAAACATTCTGCAAGCCACAGGACATCAATGAAGAAGTAGTCAACTGCAACTCGTCTACTCGGGTACTTGCTTCATTGACCGACACTCCAATTAATGGCAGCACCCTGTCACGACAAAAGCGGCAATCGTTTGTAGGGTGCGTCAAAAGCCTGGTTTGGAATGGAAGTCGAATTGTTATTACGTGTAGGAAGGCACATCTTGACTGCTATTTTGACGGACTTGGTGGGACTGGAAGGTGTGAAAGCGTTAAGAACAGGCAAAACGTTGTTACAGCATGTCGATGCAAAGGTTCCGTGTAATGATAATTTGTATGCCGTGATTCAAGAGAGAACAGAAAATTTTTTGTTTACTTTAAGAAATGTTTAAATAAAGTGTAACGATGAAGTTGAGAGGAAAGGTTCAAGTTTTTAATTACATTTAATTACAATTGCACAATAAGGAAGAGAGGGTCTCGTTAATGCTGTGGGTCTGCACTGTACAACATAAAACCGCACTCTTAGTTACGAATCTCACTGAACAAAAATTGAGACGCAAAAAGAAAAAGACAACAAAACTATTTCAAGAAGCGAGTATTTTCACCACAGCAACGTCCGTTGTCCGTAGAAACGGCCATAGCAAGACCATGGCTTTGGTCAGAAACGGACCATCTTACTGTTTGAAGTCAATTTGATATGAATTCCGATATTTTGTATACATTCTGAACATGGTCTTGTTATTTTAAGACTCTTTCTATTTTCTATTTTCCTTTTAAATACAAAAGAGGAGAATCAGATCCTAAGAAAACTAATTCCATAGGGCAGTTTTGGCTCCTTACTTTTTACTTTGCCAGGCATGGCAATCTTGAGTCACAAAATAATGCTTTTTTTTCCCACAGTTTATTTATCATTTCACACAGTTACATAATATGTGATAAAAGTGTAGCTTTGACCGTTACGAAATCTTGTTTCCTCAAAGCAACAGGCTTCTCCTTATAGAGCTGTGGGCAAGATTAGCGAGAAAAAGTGGTCAGATCTCCTCTTCGGAAAATTTCTCTGAGATTAGTGAAAACACAGTCAACACTGTCATAAAACGTTCTGACAATAAAATGTTTTCAGATGGGGGAACGAAGGAGAGGGGCTATTGAGACACCCTTCTTTAGTGAGTCCCAACATTTTTCTATTTGGCCACTACATTTTCTGCTTTTTGTTTTTGCTTTTAACCTACCTTGGTTCCCTCCTTTTTCCCCCAAGTTTCCTTCCAACTGCTCCGCCCCCTCCTTCCTCCGTAACGTGTAAGTGCTCACCACCACTGGGGAGACGAGGAACATTAAAGTCTTGGTAAATTTCGACTTTTCATAACGTAACGTCTCCCATGATGAGAATGGCATGCCTGGACAACTCATACATTCAGCAGTTGACTAGAGAGATACGTTACTCACTTTTTTTGTAAAACCTCAGTTGATCATTTTCCCAACGCCGAATTAGTTCAATTACCTCTGCACTATATATAGTTTTTGATAATGATCATAAATAAACACGCCCCCTTCCGTGCCATAATACTTTTTTTTCAATCAAACAAAAGCTTTTTGTTAGGCAGAAATTCACCGTAGTGTATTGTGAATATGCAAATACATCGTAGGCATTGGGTAACCGCTTTTATTATTCAACAAATTGTCACTATGCCCATATATGGTAAGGAAGCCCTCAATATCTGTCATCCTACATGACAGATATCCTGCGATATACGTAAATGACCATATTTGGAAGTGCACTGCAGATTTTCTTTCATTGCTTGTTTGGCGGCCATTTTGAAAAGCGAGGCAGTTTTAGCAGTGTTCTCCGTAAATTTTAACTCTCTGGAAGAAACTTTCCACGATTAAATGCTCTCAAAATGTCAACAAGTATGTGCTTCAGCTCACAAAGATATCCAGCGGTTGACTTGGAATTTTCATAGTGAGAACTCAACCAAGAAAATGATATTGCGAAAGAAGCAGCACACTTGCTCACGGAAAGTTGTAAAGACTAAAGTTGAAAAGAATTAAGAGGACTTATTCTCGGTTAAGGTAGCAATATTTTTTTCCTTTGTCTTGTCATTTCCAAACATGAGTTTGTAAATAAGCTTAAGTCTTTTTAAGTGAACGGTAGTAAACTTCGATTTCTTGAAGTTCTGTTTTGATTTTTATTAAGCTTTATGTGTTACTAGCTTTTAGCGTTTTTATCATAGAGCCGTAGTTTTTCTCGTTCTGAAAATGGTAGTCGATGGGAATTTGTTGAATAATAAAACAATTATCCTGCTCAATCTTGCGGAATATCCCCTGATTTAGCCAACTCGGCCTACGGCCTCGTCGGCTAAGTATCAGGTGATATTCCCCGCGATTTCGCAGGATAATTGTTAAATAGACAGCGATTGTGTATGCAATTGTCTTGGAAAGTAAAATTTCGTTTGATCTTTCCAGACGCCCAAAAAGGGTTACTGACCCGGCACTAGAACTGTTGTTATCCCTAGCTGTCATTAATTTTGTCAAGCACGTTGTTGAGCACATGAGAGAGGAACGAGGAGTGTGGGGGAAGGGGGGAGTTGGGAGGGGGACCGGGGGTCCGGGGGGGTACGGGGGGTTGAGGCATTCTTCATTGAGTACTAGGAAAATTAGATTATTCGTCCTTGTTTTATGTGAGTGATACTCAACTCGGCTGCGCCTCTCGTTTATAAATCACTCACAAAGTTCAGTCTCGCAGGCGAAATATTTATTGTTAAATAGCTATAGAACGGTGTTCGATTGAGTTTTCATTAACAAAAATCAAAGTAGTTATTCTAGTCAATCAAAGCCGATGCAAACAACACAATGAACCAAACAAAACGCGAAGCAAACACATGTGACTAGCATGCGAGCAAGTCACGATTAGATTTCGTTTAGCTTCTGATTGCTTATGAGAAAGAACGATATCTTTTGACCAATCACCGAATGTTTTAGAGCAAAACCAACGCAAAACCCATATTACTTTCGACACAAAGAAAAGCGCTCTAAAATTCAGAAAATTTCAGGATTTCTTTTACTGACTATCGCTCAGAATCACCCTTACTAATCTTTTTAACCAGGCTTGATATGTGTAGACAAGAGCCGAAGACTGCCCAATACATGCTGCTCAAGGCGCCTGTTACACTAATGGCTGGACTGAGTCAAGTTGCCGCGTCAGCTGCAGAAGCAAATGTGACATTTACCCAATCAAGCCAAATAGTCCCGCATTCATTCATTCATTCATTCATTCATTCATTCATTCATTCCTTCCTTCCTTCCTTCCTTCCTTCCTTCCTTCCTTCCTTCCTTCCTTCCTTCCTTCCTTCCTTCCTTCCTTCCTTCATTCATTCATTCATTCATTCATTCAGTCAGTCAGTCAGTCAGTCAGTCATTCATTCATTCATTCATTCATTCGTTCGTTCCCTCGTTCAATTGATTTTTTTTCACATTACAGTTGCCTCAAGTAAAATGCTTCTACTGTAACCTGGGCTTTGCTTAAAATTCATCAATTTCCCTCTCCCTTTCACTTTCTTTCCGTTCACTGTGAAAATCGCGAAAAAATTCTCTCAGGTTTATGGGAGCTCGCACTATGATCTTCTGGTAGCATCTTTGGCTTGAATGAAATCTCATGGAGATAATTAAGAAAAAATGCTTAAACGCTGGGGAAAAATGCATCTTCGTACATTGCCCCCTTAAAGCTGACAGTGAATTTTCTTTTGGTCATTCCTTTCCTATAATGCCTGAGAACGAAAGACAAAGAGAAGAAATTTCATCACTGATTGAATCCTTAAACATGACTTGACTTTGAGCCTCATGATGTTATAGTTAAACGTTGTCAAGGTATTTCTGAATTCAGTTACTAGTATACATTGTATATTGTTACTATTTAATATGTGTGCGAAGGGCTCAACAAAAATTGTTTCTGGGGAGGCTTTAGCTGAAAGAGGTGCCTTTTGTGTGTACCTTGTTCTGCAGTATATGAGGTCATGTGTGGTATATGTTAAGTGGGAATTTTAAAGGTCACTGAAGTATCACATAATAAAAAGGGTTAATTAGCAACTAAAAGGAGTTGCAAATTTTAGCAGAAATAAACATGAAAATGTATAAAAGCTTGGAGCCTTTGAGTGTCTGAACGTCTACAGTGTTTATGGCTTTCATATGCAATATGCGATTGTTTTTGAGACGTCAAAATAACTACGCATTGACGTCTCAAAAGCAAGCCAGTGATTGATTGAAAATTTCACACCGTTTTTGTTGGGTTCCTTCGTTTTAAAACAGAAAAAGTTTCTCTTCAAAAAGTGGCCAGAAATGTAAATTACTTTGCCGTTCGAAAGATAAAGGAAAGCGATGTTCAACTTTAGAGTCCATGTTATCGAAAAGGCAAGGTAAGACGGGAATAAGAACGTGTTTTCATTTGTTTTTAACACTTTGTTTGTTCTCGAGGTTCAGTTGTTGTGCGCGCCCTAATCACGCAATCATGTTTTTGAAAAAGTTTTTGAACGAAAAGGTCGTCGACTTTGCATTATTTTACCTATTTGTCCACTTTTGGAACCTAACAAAGCTTCATAAAGATACGATGCTACTTTGAATTTATTTGTGTGAAGCACCGATTTATAGTGAGAAAACAAAGCGCGTACAAACATTCATGTTCAACACTTGACAAGTTGTAAGAATTTATCTTTAAATCCCTGCAGGAATTGAAATTCTCAGTTTGCGTTTGTTTTGCCCAAAAAACGATTGAATCGTAATACCAAACTAACTGCGATTTTGAGACGGCAATCCTGCATTATCTTGATGGCACTAGAACAAAATATATTCTCCGTATTGGGCTCCGTCGCTTCGCAACTCCACCCAATACAACAAGCCGTCAATATAATGCCGTCAATGAATTGCCGTCTCAAAATCGCAATTAGTTTAGGCCATCCCCATTTTTTCTCTGTTTAGCGTCGAATGCGTTTCCTGGTTTTGGGTCGGTCGGTCCCCCCACCCCCCTTAAAAAACAGGAGGAGTCTGGAACTAGGAGGCCCGGTATCCCAGCATCACTGCCATAGAACCCGGAAACAACAAGACGTGGTTACCAAATCAACTTGGTGGCAATGGAGGTCGAGGAAGACGATCGATGTGGTGGTTAAGGTTAAAATTGGTATTCAGCCTTAAGAAAAGCCGTTAATAAATCTGTATTTGCAAAAACAATGTTTATTTTTGTTTAAAGGTGAAAAATGTTTGACTACGTCATTACCTCCCTCATATTATAACAACTTTTTTTGAAAACGTGAAAATTTGGATCGGTCGGACGACGCTAGACGAAGAGTGACGACGTCCATGAGTGGAGTCGTCATTCAAAGATTGACGACTCCATTTCAAAACAATCTTTCCTCGTGTCTAAGGAACCAAGCTCGAAAAGAAGCAGCCAATACGTTTCATAAACAAATTTCTAAATTAATACAATTTTATCGTAGCGACACAAACCTCGTGCACACCAAAAGACAAATTAACTCAACAGAAAAAACTCTATACCTTCCTAAAGGTGATGACGGATCACTATTTACACATTTGGAAAATAAAATTAAAAAATACTCACAAAAACTGAGAAACATTTTTTAAAACAATTAATTAAAATCGAATTATTCTTTTGAAAGGTATTTGGCAGCTAGTAATAAAGAATCCTGCTCAGAGAAAGACACTTACCAAATTTCGGCTTGCTCTGTTCACTGAGTTTGTTTTCGATATCTTTTCATCTAAGGAACCTTTCAGTAGCGCAGTTAGCACGTCGGGTTTTCTTTCGGAAGATTAATGATTAATGGGTTGCTTAGTTAATCTGTGAAACTGGTGAAGAAATTTTTCTTGCAAACCTTAATTATTGTTGTATATGAATGGCTTTGTTAACATTCATGCGATCAAGGATTCACTGACTGGAAATCTAGCCGTAGCGGTAATAATGGCCTGTGAACAGGTCTATTTTCGTTTCGCTGGGAAAACCGCATGCCCTACCGAAACGCAAGCGACCCACGTATAAGAATATGACAGCGCTGTTAAAAATTCGGACTGATCGCAGGTTGCCGTTAATAATAATTCTGTTTGTCCAGTACTATTATGCAACTGTCAAATACATTACCCCTTGTTTGCCCCTTTTACTATTTCATTGCTGTGAGTGATTGGGATTAAATAAAAAATTCCCGAGATTTTTCCCGAGTTCTATCTTCACACGGGCACTTTTTGTTACCTTTTTTTCAGCTGGTTTGCTTGTGGATAGAAGCGAAACTGATCATCGTACATCCCATCAATGCGCGACAAACAGAACACTTGTGCTTTCCGTCAGTACCAGCACCAGCTCCTCATCAAGACAACACTTTCACGTTGGTCAAAAACCCAAACAACCACAGACTGAAGACCCTTATAATTTGTCCTCCCGTTAACCCTATTCAGACCGGGCTTTTTTTGCTCTTGTGGGACGGGGGGGGGGGGCTTCCGCCCCAACCTCTTAACTCCGATAATATTAAAGCTATGACAACCAAACTTAAAAGACAAATAGTACGTCCAAAAGTTTTTCCATTGAGGTCCAAAACCTCAGGCGATGACGTCATATGACGTCCCAATAAGGAATTCTTCTCAAACGGCGGCCATCTTGGATCCGCCGTCTTGGATTTCTAAAATTTTCCAAAAACCTTCAAAACCACCACAATTGATCAAGTCAGTAGTGATCAAAATCAAAAAATTAACACGGAAATGACCCAAGAAATGCAAAACTTACTTCAAAAAAGTACTGATTTTTGATTAAAAAGAGGGAAATTCAAAATTCTGAAAAAACTGCTTGTCAAAGTGGTTGCCATGGTAAAGTTAAACTTGCGAGATAGAGACTCGCTACACCAAATTGTTCCCAGATAAATTTTGGAAAAAGTCACTAAGTTTGGTGGCATTAGCTTGCTTTTTAAAAAGTTATAAACGTCCAAAGTCCGTGCGGGCAGAATCCGCCCCCCCCCCCCCACCCCGTTCTGGATAGGGTTAAGACGACAAATAATACTTGTGTTTTCTTAACCAAACTAGCCGGCTGTACTCATGCTTGGTGTGATCGTAACCAGGAAAGGACAAATGCCGCTTGCCTTATTCCAGGCCTTTCTAGCAAAAAAGGTCGAATATTCCCATAGACATCATGTATATGAAATGACGCATGCGATACCCGGCATGTTATATTATCTTGCACTAGAAACAGTCTAAGTCACAACCTATAGAGGGTGCCTACAGTTGGGCGCCGTAAATCCAAAACGAAAGTTATTATTCCACCGAATCGCAACAAACACAAATTACCAAATGAACCAATCAGAACTCAAAGAAAATACATGTATTGGCCCTAAGAGCGGGAAAACACGGGCGACAATAAGAAAACTTTTGGTTTTTCCTTGTGATTTTGCGAGATAGTGGCACAAGTATTATAAACCAATCATGGACGGAAGTAAAGCAAACCCAAAACAAACGCGAATTTTTTTCGAAACTAATTGAACACCGCGGTACATTCTCGGGACAGTTATTTCCTGACACTAACCATTAAAACGGTGGTAGGGGGCAACATTTTAACGACTTTTTTCAAGGTACAGTGAAACCCCGCCTTACGGCCACCTCTGTTGTTACGGTCACTCATGGTTCATGCAGCCATTTCCTTTCTTAACCCAGTCACCCCGTTAATTCGTGAGGATTTCGTTACCCACTGGTGGCCGCAGTAACAGTTTTTCACTGAACTTCCTAGTCAGTTAGAAAGCAATCTTGTATCTCCACGGCGTTTTCAGCTCTTCGAAGTTTCTTCTTCTGGAGCAAATCAAGGACGTGATTTCAGACTTTCCTGTTAGATGTATTAGACCAATCTTGTTTTGTACTTAAATTGCTTTATTTATTGCAAATGCCTAAAAAAGTTACAAATTTTAAGTACACTACGCTTTGTTGTGTTACATATACTTCAAACAGGAGCTGTGCAGAGTTGTCCAAAGCATGATTAAGCTAACACAGGATAAGCCACTTAAGCGGAAATTTAGAATTAGACTTCTAATTAAATGTTTTTCACTTTTAGTTTCAAATCGTGGCTTTCAAACCAAAACTTACGTTTAGCAGTGAAAAACGCTTTTAATAAGAGAAACTAAAGCATATTTTATTCAAGATCTCCGTTATCCGTATGTCATCCTTGCGCTTTCCTCTCATTGGGTGCGCGCGGTTTTCTTAGTGTCTTCTGGAATGAGAATAGCAGAACAGGAATGATCAGAATTACTGGAATATCAAACAAGGAAAAAACGATCGTTTGAAAAATGGACTGAAGATTGACCGCAGGTTTTTTCCTCACGCTCGGTGAGAGAATTTAGATTTGCCACGAATGCGCTGTTGTTTTGATCAGCCATTTTTGTTATTGCTAAGTGATTGCAACTCATTCTGCTCATTCTGTTCAATCTACCCCAAATAACAGAATACATATAATGGCATTAACTACTATTCTAACGAGTCCGGAATGGGAACAGGTAATAAAAAACGCGCCAAAAAGCCGTTTCAAGTGTTCCGATTCCAGAATGGTTCCAAAAGAAAAACCGCTAAATTCTTTTACTTGTAATTATATTAATAACCAAATTGCGGTTCCCAAACATGTGTAATACAAAATGTGTGGAACGAACTGCCCAGTGCGCTACCAACTTAATTACCTGCTTTTTTCAGCCTGACAAAAAAAAATGAGAGCGAAAGAAAGAAAAGCAATTTCAAGGCTATAGCGGGAACTTCATTTGTAACCTGTACTTTCCAGAATCGGTAATTACGCCATGTGTTGGCTTAACGTCACTTATTCTTAGCTAATACTTGGAAAAACTATTTTCATAACTGTTCTTTATATGCAATTGTTTCCCAATATCATACATACAATGTTAAATACCATAAAATCAAATAAACGCCGTACTGACAATGACACAAACTGACAGAACCGCATTTTCGGTCCACTTTTTTAAGCTACCAAAACTACAGATAACCAGTGTATAAAAATGGGGTGTCACAATCACAAAATGGATTAAAAAAAACAACAACAAAAAAAGAAACAACATAAACAAGAAAATAGAGCCACTCCGAAGTCTACACATTTGCAGTTATGATTTCCCCGCCTTTTCATTCAGTTTGTCCTAATTAAAACAAACATCGACGTTGTGGCTTTTCCTTAGTTTGATTACAAGCTGCTAATGCGACAGCCGAATAACCATCACCGAGGTTACATATGCGCGCGATACAGATGAACTGAATCGTGCGATCTGAGTGGCTGCCTGAGAGGTCCACATGTAGGCCTTTTCAACCCGACCGATTGTACACCTTAAATTTTTCAAATGACGTTTTTTCGGTTATAGAAAATAACAAATTCGAATCAAGAAGTTCTTTGAAGTTGATTTTGCAATAAAAGTTAACGCGAGTAATGAACGACGTTTCGACCGTTCAACGGTCATTTTCAAGTTCGGTGTTAGAATAAAATTACATGTGTAAATATAGTAAAAGCGCTAAAAATATGTACATACAAACAATAGACAATAAGAATAAAAGGCTAAAAGTGGCTAAAAAATAACTTTGTGCAAATGGCATGCATAGCTGTAAAAGACATAATTAAAAGCGTATAAAGCGACGGGAATAAGAACATTAAAATACCTAAAAATACCTAAAAATAACTGAATAAATAATTTTGCGCGGAGCGAGTCGCTCTGTTTGTTGAGCCTTGGCTTCAGAAGTCTAATAAAGAGCATCTCAAAAATTAAACAGTCAAGCTTGCTCTGGCACTTCCTTAAAATCTTAAAATTCTTCTCGATGTTATCTGGCTCCTTTCCATGCTGTTCTTTAATGTGACGTCCGATAGCCGATCCTTTGTGTTCTTCGATGCGCTGGTGTAAGTGCCGACACGAATAGCCAACATAATCTGCATCGCACAGATCACATTTAAAATAATACACAGCACTTTGTTGGTTTACGATGGGCGGCTTCTGTTCCTTCACTTTAATTGTGTCTTTGATCTTTCTGCTGGTGTAAACAGGATGGATCTCGGTGTTTATCTTTCGGCTGAGATCACTTAGTTGTCTGCGCACTGAGTTGGCTGCTTTTTGGTCCTTGTACGGCAAAACGACTCTAATAGGAACTTCCTGCTGACTAGGGGCCTGCTGCTGTTGAGGACACGCATTCCCCGTTACAACTTTCGCCTCGACAAATTGTCGGATAGTGGTTTCTACGAGGGATTCTGGATATTGTAAACGAGCAAAGGTCTCTTTAAGACGTTCGCATTCTTGATGGAAAAGCTTCCAGTTCGAGGAAAGCTTGAATGCGCGATTAAGCATTGTTTTGAGTAGTGAGTGCTTATACTTTACATCAACATGGCTTTGGTAGTGCAATAGAAGGCCAGTATCTGTCGGTTTCTTGTAGACCTTCGTGTCCAGCTGGGATCCATTTTTGATAATCTCCATTCCCAAGAAAGGAAGTCTGTTGTTATCTTCCAGTTCCATTGTGAAACTGACAGAGGGGTGGATTTCGTTCAATGTTGATAAGAATTCGGAGGCAGCTGTAGCATCAGGCATTTTACTGAGGGTGTCATCAACGTAACGCTTGTAAAATGCAGGCATCTTGTTTTGGATTTCTAATTGCTCTTCGATGCCGCACATGAAAGTATTGGCCATAAGCGGTCCGAGCGGAGACCCCATAGCAACACTCGTTTACAATATCCAGAATCCCTCGTAGAAACCACTATCCGACAATTTGTCGAGGCGAAAGTTGTAACGGGGAATGCGTGTCCTCAACAGCAGCAGGCCCCTAGTCAGCAGGAAGTTCCTATTAGAGTCGTTTTGCCGTACAAGGACCAAAAAGCAGCCAACTCAGTGCGCAGACAACTAAGTGATCTCAGCCGAAAGATAAACACCGAGATCCATCCTGTTTACACCAGCAGAAAGATCAAAGACACAATTAAAGTGAAGGAACAGAAGCCGCCCATCGTAAACCAACAAAGTGCTGTGTATTATTTTAAATGTGATCTGTGCGATGCAGATTATGTTGGCTATTCGTGTCGGCACTTACACCAGCGCATCGAAGAACACAAAGGATCGGCTATCGGACGTCACATTAAAGAACAGCATGGAAAGGAGCCAGATAACATCGAGAAGAATTTTAAGATTTTAAGGAAGTGCCAGAGCAAGCTTGACTGTTTAATTTTTGAGATGCTCTTTATTAGACTTCTGAAGCCAAGGCTCAACAAACAGAGCGACTCGCTCCGCGCAAAATTATTTATTCAGTTATTTTTAGGTATTTTTAGGTATTTTAATGTTCTTATTCCCGTCGCTTTATACGCTTTTAATTATGTCTTTTACAGCTATGCATGCCATTTGCACAAAGTTATTTTTTAGCCACTTTTAGCCTTTTATTCTTATTGTCTATTGTTTGTATGTACATATTTTTAGCGCTTTTACTATATTTACACATGTAATTTTATTCTAACACCGAACTTGAAAATGACCGTTGAACGGTCGAAACGTCGTTCATTACTCGCGTTAACTTTTATTGCAAAATAGAAAATAACAATAAAAAAAAAAGAAATTTTATCGAGAAAGCATACGATACAGGTCTGGAAGTATTGTCCTCCTTCTTTACGCCTCGGTCCACGAAACATGGGCCAATATTGACGTCTGCGTCTCACACTCCTGTTGACTCCACAACACAGCTGTTGTTAAAAAAAAAGGAAGAAAGAAAAAAGAAAAAAAAAGAAAAATCAAATAATCCGTGAAAGGACTTTTATGTTACATAGTTTGCACTACTTAGAAAGTTAATCGAGTTAAGGTTCTAGGATGACATACATAAATAAACTAATAAATACACAAATTAATTTGCAAACTTCAATTTGGATTTAAAAAATATACCATAGGTATTGAATGTCATGTTCTGTTACAACACTGCAACCATACAAACCTTTTTAATACTTGCTCAATGTGCTTAAATAACTGAACAGAAACGCCTCTTTTAGTTCGTTGTTTCCACCCACTACCCGCTGGTAATGTCAGTATAGTTAATACCTATTACTAATTGTGCAAGGTCGAGACCAAAAACGTTTATATTAATAATAACAAAGGCATCATTTAATCGTCTTCTTTTATCAACTACGATGAAAGAGAACAATGCAGCTGAATGATAGTGTTAAAAATATTTAAATTAACGCTTTATGGAATTCTTGCTCGAAGAAAAATCGTAATTTACGGCCGTCAGCATATTAGGGGTAAAGTTGTGCTTTTCATAAATAGTATTTTTTCTTTCAGTTCTGCGTTTCTATTTGTTGTGTATTCGCGTATTTAAGTGAAGAGATGTATATTTATAAAGCTTTGTTGTGAAATGGAAGATCTTACTGGAAAAACAACAACAAAACAAAACAAACTAATCCCAAGAAAGGTTTCTGACTATATGCCTTTGGCCTGAGCTTCGGGGTTTTTTTTCCTAATCAAACTAATTTAAAGATTACCATTATTCAAACTCAACGTGAACAACACTTACAATCTAATTTATTTCTGTTCTCCAAATTCAAGAGTGACGTCATCACCAATCAGCACAAATGGAGCCCAATACTTCACGGCACTGAACTGCTGTGACTCTCGAAGAGATTTCATGGCTTGATGGAAAGCAACACTAGTGCTTTTCCCACCTACCAGGTGTTGGTAGAAACTTCTCATGAACAGCAAGGTTGCCTCGTCATCAATCGCCCAGAGTGACACCAGAACAGATCGAGCACCAGCACACAAGAAAGCCCGCGCCATACCTACTACACCCTCAGCTTTAACCTCTCCCCGACCACTATGACAGCTGCTAAGCACAACAAGCTTTGCTCGCACACCAACTGCTTGCACATCCGACATTTTTAAAATCCAATCTTCTTCTTTAGGGATCTGGGATGTCCGCTCGGGATTTGGAGCCAAAGCAATTTCTCCAGTGTCCTGACATCCATGTGCGGCAATATGCACCAATGCAACTGTGGTGATTCTTTTCAGCACCGCTCCTTTAGTTGCATTTCTTCCAATGAGAGGTGTGGCCTTCAGAAGTTTTCCAATCATTTCCACTTCCTTCTTGGCATATAGCAACTGTGATAGCTTCATGGGGACTTCCTCCATACATGGATCTCCAACAAGCAGCGCCCCACGTTTACTGTGGTAGTCCTTAGGCGAGCCCACGATCAGTTTTAAAGCCGTCAGCGAGGGAACAGAGCGGATCCTGATAGATTCACACAACGCTGAATAAGGAGCCAAGCAAAATGGACCATCTGGAACAACCACTAACTGATCACCTTGGAGCAAATCTTCAAAGGGGCCAATGATAACGTCATATAAAGGGCGCAAAGAATTGACTAAATGTGGCGGTGACTGTACATCTTCTTCAACAGCTTCTCTGTTGCGCGAGGGCTCCTCCCGTAGCTCGACCAATGAACGATCCTCGCATCTGACACCAACACCCGCGCCAATATCTTTTAAAACAGCTTCCACTAACAAAGTGGCATTTCCAAGTTTACGTTTAAAGTGAATCTTTTTGCCCTTGCTCAGTAACCACAAATTCATGGTGTCTTTATCAAGTGCTATAAAAACTGTGTTGATAGATGAATCTTTCAGCATATAAGAAATAGTTTCTTTAGGTTCAATTAACGTGGACGGTTGCACCACAATTCCATATTGTTTCTTCAGAATATCCATCAATGCCTGGGCTCGCCCTTGCTCAGCAGCGATCAAAGCCTCGTCAGTCTCTCCGTTCTTCAGAAGAGTTCTCCACAGAGCAGTGTACACCACTTGATAAAGATCACGAAAGCCTATTTTCCACGCATCTTCTGGCTGAAGAAGAGCCCTTGTCTGTTCAAAGAGTTTCACGCTCGATCGATAACAATCAAGAGCCTCACAAATAGAATCCAATGATTCAAAAGCATGACCTAGCGAATAGTATGCCCTTCCTTCTCCAGCTCTGTCCCCCACTTCTTTGGCGATAGTAAGATCTTGGTTATGGTACTCTATGGCTTGTTTAAAATTACCCAGATTGCGATAAGCAACGCCCAGATTTGCACAGGCTCGGCCTTCTCCAGCTCTGTCCCCAACTTCTTTGGCGATGGTAAGATGTTGGTTATGGTACTGTATGGCTTGTTTAAAATTACCCAGACTTTGATAAGTGTTACCCAGATTTCCATAGGCTCCGCCCTCTCCAGCTCTGTCGCCCACTTCTTTGTCGATAGTAAGATGTTGGTTATGGTACTCTATGGCTTGTTCAAAATTACCCAGACTTTGATAAGCGTTGCCCAGATTTGCATAGGCTCGGCCCTCTCCAGCTCTGTCCTTCACTTCTTTGGCGATAGTAAGATCTTGGTTATGGTAATCTCTGGCTTGTTTAAAATTACCCAGACTTTGATAAGCGTTGCCCAGATTTGCATAGGCTAAGCCCTCTCCAGCTCTGTCCCCCACTTCTTTGGCGATAGTAAGATGTTGATTATGGTACTCTATGGCTTGTTTAAAATTGCCGAGACTGTGATAGGCGTTGCCCAGATTTGCATAGGCTCGGCCCTCTCCAGCTCTGTCCCCAACTTCTTTGGCGATAGCAAGATCTTGGTTATGGTACTCTATGGCTTGTTTTAAATTACCCAGACTGTGATAAGCGTTGCCCAGATTTGCATAGGCTCGGCCCTCTCCAGCTCTGTCCCCAACTTCTTTGGCGATAGTAAGATGTTGGTTATGGTACCCTATGGCTTGTTTAAAATTACCGAGACTGTGATAAGCGTTGCCCAGATTTGCATAGGCTCCGCCCTCTCCAGCTCTGTCCCCCTCTTCTTTGGCGATGGTAAGATGTTGGTTATGGTACTCTATGGCTTGTTCAAAATTACCCAGATCGTGATAAGCGTTGCCCAGATTTGCATAGGTCTTGCCCTGTCCAGGTTTGTCCCCCAATTCTTTGGCGATAGTGAGATCTTGGTTGTGATACTCTATGGCTTGTTTGAAATTACCCAGATTGCGACAAGCAACGCCGAGATTTGCGTAGGCTCGGCCCTCTCCAGCTCTGTCCTCCAATTCTTTGGCGATAGTAAGATCTTGGTTATGGTACTCTATGGCTTGTTTAAAATTACCCAGATTGCGATAAGCGTTGCCGAGATTTGCATAGGCTTGGCCCTCTCCAGCTCTGTCGTTCACTTCTTTGGTGATCGTAAGATCTTGGTTATGGTACTCTATGGCTTGTTTAAAATTACCCAGACTTTCATAAGCAATGCCCAGATTACAATAGGCAATTCCCTCTCCAGCTCTGATGCCCAGTGCTTTGACAATGGTAAGCTCTTGCTCGTGGTACTCTATAGCTTTTTTAAAATTACCCAGACTTTGATAAGCAATGCCCAGATTACAATAGGCAATTCCCTCTCCAGCTCTGTCGCCCAGTGCTTTGGCAATAGTAAGCTCTTGCTCGTGGTACTCTATAGCTTGTGACTTTCTATCCACCATTTTTGCTTAAATATTTATCTTTAGTCCAGCACAAATGACTGTTAAATATGCTTCTGTTACGCCAGGACGTACCTACAAAAAACAATCAAATTTGAGACGCTCGATGTTATGTAGCCAAATTCTCCGTTTGATGGAACTTTTTAATTGATTTTATGTTTGATTCACTATAATCTTCAAAAAAACCTAGAGCTTCTAACCGCCTATTATAAATACTTGTTTTGCTAATTTCTGTAAAAGATTTCAAAGTGGTTTGACATTTCACTAACATAATCGAGGTTGCTGACTCACTGCCGAACGAGCAGCAATACTTTTGTAGAAGAATTTTTGAGTCATACACTTTCAACTTTGTGTGTGTAACTTTAAAACGACATTTTAAAATTAAAGTCTGCTAACAGAAAGGATATTAGAAAAATGAAAGGAACATATAAGGGAAAAATTATTATCGGCGTAACTTACATTCATTTAGCAATTAGTTGAGTTCTTCTCATTTCGCTATTCCCATTTACGCATTAAACCATACAAATATTGATTGATTTGTAGGTAAGGACTGCCAAGAAAAGTACACAAAAGCCGTTGTCATCTAAATCGCCGAAGAAACGAATGCCATGCAATGAGGGAAGGTTCACGCGTTTTCTCCTTCAGTTCATCAGTTTCATGAAATTGTAATATATTCACAGTCATTCAATACGATATGAGATATGGGAGGAAAAATTTTGCATAAGACATAGAGTGGGAGTATAAATGTAGGGATGGTAGACGTCGCTGAAGGGGAGGAGGGTGGGAAAAACCAATCCGCGACACCCAAAGATCCCGCGTGATAAGGAAAGTTTGCAACAAGAGAACGCCTAAATAGGATAAAATAGGATAAAATAAACCCCAAGGGAATAGCTTGAGAGGGCGTGGAGTGTGCCATGCGAATTTAGCCAAGTAACTAGGAATGCTCAAGATATTTTCGTGCCTTATGAATGGATGAGAATAGAAGTACTTATTACGTTTGAGTGTTGGCTGTCACTTCGCTGCGGTATAGACATTTCTTACCCCACGCGTCTTTTGCGCACCCAAGCTGGCACCCTCCCACGCGAAGCCAAGACCCCTCTTCTTCTCCCCTACTTTTTGAAGCACTCCCCGTTAGCGTTGTCGAGGCAATACATAAAAGTCTTCTTGCGATCTTGCCCCTCTGGAGTCCACAGTATCTTTCTGCTTGGCGTTACTCCTGCAGCGCCTTTCGCCAGTTGAGGACTGGACCCTAAAACCTTGACGTGAGTGATTGTGTGGTTTGACATTCTTAAAGGAACTATGTCACGGTATTTTCATTCACTTTTCTGATCTGACAAAATTATTTTCGCATTGAGGGAAACCTCACAATAATAGTTTCCTAAGGTAGAAAAACACCAAAGAAGTAAGAATAAACCAAAAATAAACAAGGATGGTTACGACTGGGGGAGATTAAGATGGATTACAAATGACAAACTTGAAAACAGTTGCCAGTTTTTTCAAGATGCATTATCCGTGACGTAGCTCCTTTAAGGGACTGGACACCGAGGAAAAATTCAAGAGGAACTTCTAAGGTCTAATATTTCAGTATTGAAAATTTTTATTAATTTGAATGCTTTCATGGAATTTATCTTTGACAAAAATATTGCAGCCATTCAAAACTTCTTACTGGGAGAGTAAAAACCGTAACTTGCAGATATCAGAGCTGCAAATAACTGTTGGTCATAGGACAATGTCCGACTAAAATCGGCCCGTGTCCTACGAAATCTTAACTTTGGTCGGACATTATGTTCGGAAAAATTTTTTACGAATTATTTCAAAAAAGACTTCCACTTAAAATCATAATTAAAACAAAAACGTCCGACCATAGTTCTGTTTTGTCCGAACAAAATGGAAACTTGGTCGGACATAAGTCCTTTCAAGAAAGAAAAATTATTTGCACCCCTGCACATATTGCTTCAAACCAGCCCTAAGAGTCGTAAACAGCCTTTCTATTATGAGTTCCTTCGCGTTTCCGACAACTTAACTGTACTAAATTTGTTGCTTTTTCCATGCATACCCTTTTGTTACAAAACGATTCCGTGGATATGAGCAAGCAAGCACTCTGCCGGTGCAATCGGTTCCCTACGCAGGTCTGTGGAGCTCACATTTGATGATAGGGTAAGCATTTCCGCTCTTATTAATTTTGAATGACATAAATTCCTCTATGGAGTAATCCGGGTCTGCAATCGGCCTGTACGAAATTGGGCAAGTAATCAAGGCGGTAACGTTTCCCGACATGAAATTTGTCCGAATTTTGATGCAACATACATTGTACCAAATATCTATGTTTATGCTCAACTCAAATGTTTATTGCAGCTCAACTCAATTAACTAATATGAAACTAAATCTAATATAACTAGTTTAATGAATAATGTAATTTAACACGTTGTAAAGTGAATGAAGGATTTCATCATCGAGGGCAAAATCAATTACCAAATAAAAGGTTAGCCTACATTAATATCAATAACGTTAACTTTTTAATAAAATGATAGATTTTAATAAAATCATAGATTCTTGAAACTCTCTTACAACATATGCATATCGGACAGAAGTTAACACTTGGTTCAATCAGGGAATGCTTGTTATCCTGATATGGAAGAAGTTACACCGATGCTCTACAAAGCGGAAGATAGCGTCTAGCCCTGCTACAAGCCAGACGCACGTGCAGATATCACGCGATCGTACCCTCGTAAAAAGCTAATTCTCAAGCTAAAAAAGTTTACACTAGAGGAAAAGTATCTGAACTCTTAATTGTTTCAGGTAACTTCACATCTTGGGTGTTCGGATTCGTGAAGTGTTTACATTGAACATTTCAGTGCTCCTTTTTTAATCGGTTTTAAAGAATTTAACAAACCGTGTTAACGGCAACGACAGTTCGCTATGAATAAATCGCTACCCAGTCATCCGTTCGAAAGGTAGCTTGTTTGTCGTTTAACACGCGTGTGGTTTTTAATTGATCCACGGCGCACATATTATTTTAACAACGCATGGTAAAAACTGGCGTTTGGAAATTACTCTAATATTAAAAAAATGGATACAGGTTGGAA
Source organism: Siderastrea radians (assembly GCA_964017195.1). Classification (NCBI taxonomy): domain Eukaryota; kingdom Metazoa; phylum Cnidaria; class Anthozoa; order Scleractinia; family Rhizangiidae; genus Siderastrea; species Siderastrea radians. The sequence continues at coordinate 49,055,931 of OZ024889.1, read as the reverse complement.
ACGATGGTGTCGTTGCGAATGGACTCTTGACTAAATACATTTGAATACAAGCGACATGATGCAACTCAACAAACACACTCGGGCTACGGATTACACATCTATCGGTCAAAAGCATGCAACGGCGAGCTTGAGGTTGCCTAAGCGTGCTTTTAAAAGTCTGTAAGTTTCTTTTTTCGACTTTCGAATAGACGGTTCGTTTACCGTTTTGTTTACAGCAGTTTTTCGATTGTTATTTGAAGACTTCAATGTAATTTTGAAAGTATGTACTTGAACAAAACAATTTTCCTGTCCGCAACTAAAGGGTATACAATAGACTCGGTTTGTTCTCACATGCTAGCGTTGTGTTGCATTTCGCAGTGAGAAAGTTTGATTTTATCGATCAAATTTAGCACTCAAATAACAACCAAAATCCTTAAGTTCTCGCTTTGCTGCATAAGGCTCACAATCAGCTGTTGAAATGAATGATTTATCATTAGTGTTCCCCTGGCAAATAGCTTAATCGCAGTATTTCAGCACTAGGTAAGTGCTCGAAGCCGAGAAGCAATTTTCGTGACTGACGGTTCTCGAAACCCACCTACACTGTGTCTGCAGACTTTTCAGCAAACACAACAATTGCATTTTTTTAGAGAGCTTTTTAATTGGGCTAAAGTTGGAAATTTTCTCAAGGTGATTTGTCCTCGGTAAAAATTAGCATCTACAACTTTAGATAAACACTCCATTTCCCCTCTTTTATGGCCCCTTTTTAGTACTTCATTTCATTGGGCTAAACCTACCGTGTGGCACTAAATTTTTACGGGCTCCAATGTTTGCTTTTTTTTTTCGCGATCCGTAAAAATACGTTCCGGTCTTCCCCCAAAATAAAATTATCGCATTTTTTTCACCGCAACAATTTACTCCACCATAGAAATTATATACAAAAATACTTGGTTTGAAGGAGAAAATGCTATAGATAACTTGGTGGGTAATGCATCAAGTGGTAGCCTAATTATGGTCGATTCATTGTAATGTAATAGAGTGAGAAAAAATGTTATCAGTTCCATTAGAACGTGACTTCCAGAAAATCGCAAAAATTAATTCCCAGGAAAATACAAAAAATTGCCAATCCGCAAAATTAAACTCCCGCAAAAATTTAGGGCCACACGGTAACTGAAATTAAGTTAGCCATTGTGCTAAAATTAGCATATGGATTTTGAGAAACAAGTTCATTAAATTACGTCCTGGCGGTGTTTCATTGCAAAGGAGCAAATAAATCTCTAACCTTATGCTGCAATGGAAAGAAATGAAAGTTTTGTTTCACAAGTCAACCTTAGATATTAATTTTGGTCGCATTAATTTCTATGTGGGAAGTTTCGTAGTTTAAAATAAAGACAACAGGTGCTTCGAGAATGTCATGTTGCTTTGGGTGCGCCATGGAGTCTACACTCTAGAGTTGTTAGAACAATGAAGGTTCTTACTCACTTTTAAGTTCAGCCCAAGAAGTTGGCTAAAAAAATAGCTTTAAAATGGTGATGAATGACGAGATGTAACAACGCGTTTTTAAAAATTGTTGCGTGGACACAATATTGCGTGACGCTGCGTGACAGCCATAAAAAAAAATAGCAAAACCCTGGTCGGGGGACGCTTGATGGCAGTTTCGTTTGTCCAGCCCTTGGACTGGGTCTTTTGCCTCACCGCAGTGAGGACTTCACCGCTGACTAGGCGGTAGTCCGGCCGTTTAACCACTGGCTCGGTGGGTGAAATCTCCAAGGAGATTTCTGAGCATCCCCCAGTCATTCACTGGGCCCCGGTGAACTGATTACACCCACGTGCTCTTTAGAAAGTGCATCAATCCGGGCTCATATCACGGCAAAGTAACATCGATATTAAAAGACGGAATGGTGATGAGAGAGCACTAAAAATTGACAACACACATGATGACGCCTTTAAGAATCAGTCATAACATGTACATAATAGATGCAAAATTGCGATGTCTGTCAAAAAACTTTGAATTCAATAGCTCTATCAAACTAACTTAAAATACGCACTGAATAATAATTGTTGTTTTGTCACTCACCACTTGTCGTAGAAACTAGCTTTCAAAGGAAACTTAATGACTAGACAAGTCAGCAAATACGACGTGAAGACGGATCGAAAATTATGCGTCGTTGTTATTTTTGGCTCAGTAAATATCATCCGATCATCCGGGAAATTACCTTGCAAAAAAAATATTGAAAATCATCAGTTTCTCGTCGTTTCCGTCTTAAGTGGGCGTGGATTCTAACCATTTTGGTCTAAGACTCTGATACAGAGTTGGGATTTTACAGACCAGGTTATGAAAATGGAAATAAATTTTAGAGGTCTTAACTATTACAAATTTTGATCTGGAAATCGAAATGCGGTCAGCGTTTGGAGAAGCGGGCGGCATACTCCAACCAAAATTGCCGTCTCCACGTGACTAAAATTTAACTTGTACTCTTGAATGAACGCAGTTGTCACGCTTCATTTCAAAGCAATAATCAATCAATCAGCAATTTGGAACAATCTGGAACGTATCTCACCTACATAAAAGTGATTCACTCGTGAAAAACAAGCAACATCTTCGACAACTTGTCGACAATGAGCAAATACATTAGTTTGAATATATGAATACATGACTGGCAACATTAACTTAATATACGAATATATGAATACATGACTGGGAACATTAACATATATGACATTCATATATTCATCATTTCACTAACTTCTCCATGAAAAAGAAGAAGATAGCATCCAGTCCTGCTAAAAGCAGACCAGCGATTAAAAGTAACGTGATCTTATCCTCGTTTTAAGCTAATTCCCAGTGTGTGACTTCTTGTCACGAATGACTGGTTTCGCAACTGAGTCAAACCGAACTAATTTACTGTGAAAACTAAAAGCTGTTATTTCCTTTTTCTTCAGAAAAACCATCTGATACATGTAATACCAGTGTGGTAGATGTTGGGGTTTTATATTAAAAGTGCAATTGCTGCTGCGCAGTGCACGGACTGGAGCCTGGTTTTCATTACAATTAGGAAGCAAGCACAAGAGCCCATATCGCTCGCACGAACGCAACACAAGTTCAAGGATTAAAATATTCAACTACATTTAAGTAACAATTTTGGCTGCGTTCGTTTTTACATGCCACAGAACTCTTCGGCTAGTGCTTATGCTTTCGTTTTTGCCAGCGTCGCCATAGAAGACCGCGCATAAACCGGCAACATATCTTGGAACGTGATAAGCCCGCTACTAAATAGCACGCACGTTTATCAAAGCGATTGTTTTAATATCATAAACTCCTGCCAAAACCTTATGAAGCTATCAGTTTGTAATACAGGCAATCACTTACTATTGCTGATTCAAATTAATGTGTCTCCCAGTTTCTAGAAATAAACATAATGAAAAGAGAAATTTTGAGGTAAAAATTACACTCAGTTGCTAGCGCCCGTCCGAATTTCTTGCATTTAAAATAATTATCTACCCTTGCGCTCTTTAGAAAGCACATCAATGCGGGCTCATACCACGGCAAAGTAACATCGGTATTAAAAAGACGAAATGATGATGAATACAGAGTACTAAAAGTTGAGAACAGACAAGATGACGCCTTTAAGAATCAGTCGTGGCATGTACACCATACCCAATTGCGATGTCAGTCAAAAAGTTTGAAATCAACAGCTACATAAAACTAAAGGCCGATTTACACTACCGAAAATTATACCAGCACAGAATGGAGCTTCCTAATAAAAGATTGTTATTATTATTATTATACCAGAACCACAGTCGAAGCAAATCTTCCACCAAGCCTCCGTCACCTTTCTTGACCTGCCAACTCGTCCGCTCTTGTTCTCACGTCATCCCATCCCATCCCATCCCATCGGCCACAGCGAAATACACACCTTATGAGCCTTACACGACGTATTTTGACCGACCACTCCAATCCACCGTTCTTCACGACTGCAATAACCCGAACTTCGTCGGTTAAAAAGAAGAGTGTATGCACTCTTACGATATGAGACTCAGAACTGCTCATTGCGTTACCGAATGTCATTCATGCAAATCATACAAAATTTCCATACGGCATATTTGTGTTTACTCAGGTTACTATTAACGTCTCGAATTTCCTTTTAGATCGCAGAGTTTCCTTCGGACTTTTTTCGTTTACTTCGAAGAATTAACGTGATATCGACAAAAGCGTAATGAATGGAACTATTTTAACAAACATTTCGTTGTTTTTACAATAAAGGTTTCGGATACGTGCTCTTCTGGTTTCTTCTATTGATTTGACTTTGTACTTTGCCTTCTGTTTACGTGCAACCCAACCTGACTTGCACGTGATTCAAAGTTACAGCCAATAGAATCGGACAATATTTCGGGACGTCCCTTGAGCCTTGTGCCAAGGGCACGGGATACGGGGAAGTTAAAAAGACATGCCCATTTGTGACACCGATAAAATTCTTGAAATTCCATCGACCGAAACCTAGACGCGGCCCAACTTAAGGCCCCCGCAAACGAAGAAACATGGTTGCGGAAACATTGATGAGGAAACATGTTTCCCTAAATGTCTCCCTGTTTGCATGCAAACGAAACATTTGCTGCGAAAACATTTTTTGTTTCCAAGAAACAAAAGATGTTTCTGAATTTTTCCAGAAACATTTTGTTTCCGCAACAAATGTTTCCCCGTTTGCGCGCTGAGGAAACAGTGTTGATTGGATTTCGTGGTCGCGTAGGCTGTGTTTGCTACAATGAGCATGCCTAATTAAACGTCTGTTTTCAGCAAAAAGTTTCTTGGTTCACCCGAAAAGGAAACAATGTTTCCCGCACGTTTGCGCGCCCAAGAAACATTCTGGGAAACAATGTTTCCGCAACAATGTTTCCTCGTTTGCGGGAGCCTTTACGTCATCCCGCGTAATTAGCAAGCAAGCTCAAGAGCCCATAACACTCGCACAAACGCAACACAAGCTCAAGGATTAAAATGTTCAAATACATTTTAAGTTACAATTTTGGTTGCCTTCGTTTTCACATAGCACAGAACTCTTCGGCTAGTGCTTATGCTTTCGTTTTTGCCAGCGCCGCCATAGAAAACCGTGCATAAACCGGCAACATATTTTGGAACGTGATAAGCCCGGTACTAAATAGCACGCACGTTTATCAAAGCGATTGTTCAATATCATAAACTTCTGCCAAAACCTTATGAAGCGATCAGTTTGTAATACAGGCAATCACTTACTATTGCTGATTCAAATTAATGTGTCTCCCACTTTCTAGAAATGATCAAAATGAAAAGAGAAATTTTGAGGTAGAAATTACACCTAGTTGCTAGCGCCCGTCCGAATTTCTTGCATTTAAATTAATTATCAACCCTTTCGCTCTTTAGCAAGCACATCAATGCGGGCTCATATCACGGCAAAGTAACATCGGTATTAAAAAGACGGAATGATGATGAATACAGAGTACTAAAAATTAAGAACGAACAAGATGACGCCTTTAAGAATCAGTCGAGACATGTACACCATACGCAATTGCGATGTCAGTCAAAAAGTTTGAAATCACTAACTTAAAATAGGCATGGGTCGCGTTCAAAGACATAGGTGTTTGGATAGGCATAAAATGTGTCATCACCTCTCCAAGACAAGCGCGACCCTTATGTCGCGACAGCGGACATACGAGCCGCGAAGGACATAAGATCAAAAGGGCCGATGTCCTGCCTCAGAGCTGGTCATATCTGGCCATAAGGCCATAAAACAAAAGCTTCTATCAAAACCATCATTCGACACTTCTTTTTTGACAAAACTCATGCGATTTACAGACTCGTTCTATTTTACAATCTGCATACAAGAGAAACATGGCGAACCGGCACTTTCAATATTCCGACCAATTCTACCGTTTTTCATATTCCCCGGCCTTCTACTCAACTGGGCCTTCCCACATTCAGGATCAGATATTTCACCCGTCGCAAAACGACACGCAGCAGTTGAGCAATCAGGTATTTCATCCGTCGCAGAAAAAAAACGCAGCAGTTCAGCGTCGAATCTGAACCAAGTACTTCGAAGGCACCGGCTAAATCGATGAAATTGAAATACGCCTGCATAAAAGCAGCAAGAAGAAGAAGTAAGCGTAGCATGATGTAACTCACTCGAATTGTAAACACACGAAGCAATTTCCCGCCGTTTGATATGTCAGCAATATGTCTACCGCGCGCGACCGACGTGGGTCATAGCTAATTGGATTAAATTTTGTTTCCAGCATGAGTCACGTCCTGCTATGGTCTCGATATATGATGAAATGTCTTTGAACGCGACCCCTGCCATACGCACTGAACGATAATTGTTGTTTTGTCACTTACCACTTGCCGTAAAAGGTCGCTTTGAAAGGAAACTATGAGCAGTAAAGTCACCTAAAACAACGCCAAGACAGATCGGAAGATAATATGCTTAGGAGGCGTGATTTAATTTTGAAGCTATGCGGATGTCGTTGTTATTTTTAGCTCGGTAAATATCAACCGATCATCCGGGGAATTGGCTTGCAAAAAAATTAAAAATCATCAGTTTCTGTTCGTTTCCGTATAAAGTGGGTATGGATTCTAACCATTTTGGTCTAAAAATCTGATACAGGGTTGGGATTTTATAGACCAGGTTATGACAATGGAAATAGATTTTAGAGGTCTGAAAATGGGTATCGGGGAATTATGCATCAGTAATTTCCAGCAGTGCCCATCCCCCCCCCCGGGGCCGCCCCTCGGGCATCAGCATTTTTTGAAAACAAACCGGCAAATGCCCCATGGCGGGGACAAACGAGCTGTTCAAATGCCCCGGGGTACAGGGAAAAAAATAAGTTGATTTCTAAGTTTTTGGGCATACCTTCATGCTAATCAAAGCTAAATCAGGCCAAACTAAGTCTCAAATAAGTCTTAGTTCTCTGGTTTTCTTGAACGATCAGTCGTAAAGTGGATCTACTATCTCATTTTGTCCTTCTTAGACAAAATTAATCACAAATTTTTCGTCCTTGCCCAATGAACTTGTCACCGAAAGAAAGTGGCAGTGCTGTGACGTAGAAATTACGAAACTGTCAAATGCCCCGGGGTAGACTAATGCCCGGCCCCCAGGATGGAAAATGAGGAAAAATAACCCACTAATGCCCCGGGGGGTGGGCACTGCTGGAATTGACTGATGCATTAGGGTTTGGAGAAGCGGGCGGCATACTCCAACCAAAAATTCTAATTATTCACCATGTCCTCACCAAACATAGCCCCACAGACTACGCACATGACCTCATGCATTCTTCACTCAAGATCATTTTTCGCTGTCTTTTGGTCGGTCTCCTCAAAACCCTGAACAAAAAAGCCATCACAATTCTCAAAACAGAGGCATTTCAAAAAAATGGGCGATAAATTTCCAAATATAAAAGTAACCACATCTTTGGGATTGATCAGCATGGGCACCGTAACAGCCCAAGAGAATTGAACTTTTCCCCACGCCTGGAAACCACACTTTGTACACAGTTTGCCTTAATTAGGTCAAGGGCTCCTTATAATACGAAATAAATCATTGCTATGCTCTATCGTACAGGTTACAAGAAAGTGCATTATAGGCATTTGTCAGTCGTTTTGACCCACTCCACTCTTGATAAATGTTTTTACTTGGCTCAACGTGCCGTGCTGACTGGCGTAACAAAACTTGTGACAGTGGTTTGCCCTTTGCGTTACCGAATGACGTAATGTTTAAGATCTGATGACTCAGCTCATCTGTCCTATCGCTTTGAATATTTAATTTTGTTGGATTAAACTAAAAAATTAAATGTCGATATAAATTTGTCCACAACTAAACATGCTTGTACTGAGAGTTGTGAGCGATGTATTTATATACTGTTGTGAACAGGGCACTATAAAAACATGACTATCGTTAAAGACAAACACATCGTCAGATTCTCAACGTGCTAACCGGCGTGACGAAAATTCTGACAGTATTTTCTCTTTGCGTTACCGAATGACGTAATGTTTAAAATCTGATGACTCAGCTCATCTGTCTTATCGTTTTGAATATTTTGTTGAATTAAAATTAAAATTTAAAGATACATTTTCTGTTTCCAAGAAACAAAAGATGTTTTTGATTTTTTCAGAAACATTTTGTTTCCGCAACAAATGTTTCCCCGTTTGCGCGCTGAGGAAACAGTGTTGATTGGATTTCGTGGTCGCGTAGGCTGTGTTTGCTAAAATGAGCATGCCTAATTAAACGTCTGTTTTCAGCAAAAATGTTTCTTGGTTCACCCGAAAAGGAAACAATGTTTCCCGCACGTTTGCGCGCCCAAGAAACATTCTGGGAAACAATGTTTCCGCAACAATGTTTCCTCGTTTGCGGGAGCCTTTACGTCATCCCGCGTAATTAGCAAGCAAGCTCAAGAGCCCATAACACTCGCACAAACGCAACACAAGCTCAAGGATTAAAATGTTCAAATACATTTTAAGTTACAATTTTGGTTGCCTTCGTTTTCACATAGCACAGAACTCTTCGGCTAGTGCTTATGCTTTCGTTTTTGCCAGCGCCGCCATAGAAAACCGTGCATAAACCGGCAACATATTTTGGAACGTGATAAGCCCGGTACTAAATAGCACGCACGTTTATCAAAGCGATTGTTCAATATCATAAACTTCTGCCAAAACCTTATGAAGCGATCAGTTTGTAATACAGGCAATCACTTACTATTGCTGATTCAAATTAATGTGTCTCCCACTTTCTAGAAATGATCATAATGAAAAGAGAAATTTTGAGGTAGAAATTACACCTAGTTGCTAGCGCCCGTCCGAATTTCTTGCATTTAAATTAATTATCAACCCTTTCGCTCTTTAGCAAGCACATCAATGCGGGCTCATATCACGGCAAAGTAACATCGGTATTAAAAAGACGGAATGATGATGAATACAGAGTACTAAAAATTAAGAACGAACAAGATGACGCCTTTAAGAATCAGTCGTGACATGTACACCATACGCAATTGCGATGTCAGTCAAAAAGTTTGAAATCACTAACTTAAAATACGCACTGAACGATAATTGTTGTTTTGTCACTTACCACTTGCCGTAAAAGGTCGCTTTGAAAGGAAACTATGAGCAGAAAAGTCACCTAAAACGACGCCAAGACAGATCGGAAGATTATATGCTTAGGAGGCGTGATTTAATTTTGAAGTTATGCGGATGTCGTTGTTATTTTTAGCTCGGTAAATATCAGCCGATCATCCGGGGAATTGGCTTGCAAAAAAATTAAAAATCATCAGTTTCTGTTCGTTTCCGTATAAAGTGGGTATGGATTCTAACCATTTTGGTCTAAAAATCTGATACAGGGTTGGGATTTTATAGACCAGGTTATGAAAATGGAAATAGATTTTAGAGGTCTGAAAATGGGTATCGGGGAATTATGCATCAGTAATTTCCAGCAGTGCCCATCCCCCCCCCCCCCGGGGCCGCCCCTCGGGCATTAGCATTTTTTGAAAACAAACCGGCAAATGCCCCATGGCGGGGACAAACGAGCTGTTCAAGTGCCCCGGGGTACAGGGAAAAAAATAAGTTGATTTCTAAGTTTTTGGGCATACCTTCATGCTAATCAAAGCTAAATCAGGCCAAACTAAGTCTCAAATAAGTGTTAGTTCTCTGTATTTCTTCAACGATCAGTCGCAAAGTGGATCTACTATCTCATTTTGTCCTTCTTAGACAAAATTAATCACAAATTTTTCGTACTTGCCCAATGAACTTATCAGTACTGAGTCAAATTTCAGTTGGTCTATTGTTAGTAAAAGTAGTCGGTTTGTCTATTGTTTGTCTGTCTTGTTATTGTCGTCAATATATCGTTTGTAAGGTGCAGGTGGCTGTCGGGAACGGTTGCGTTGTGTTTGTTCTAAGTTAGTAAACCAGTATTCCAGAGTGATTCGTTGATAGTAGTCCGTACTGTAGGTAACGCATTCAGCAGAGCCCCAGTCGATTCTGTGGTTTGTTTTAAAATGGTGCTCAGCAATGTGATTGCTGGTATCACCATTTTTAGTTGCTTGTTTGTGTTCAGTCAGCCGGATGTTCAAATTCCTGCCGGTCTCACCAATATAAGTGGCCTGGCAGTCGCAGCATTTGATCTTATAAACTTCTCCCTGTTTGTCACTCGGTTCGTCTTTGTCTTTAACGTTCGTCAGTAGTTGTCGCAAAGTAGTGATGGGTTTGTGAGCAACGCTGATGTTGTAGGGATGTCGGATTCGTGCGATAGTAGGTATGGTTGCAGTGGTGACAGGTGTCCCGTTAGTGTTCGTAGCGTTCGGTTCGGAGTTTCTGTGAGCGTTGTGTCTAATAAAGTCCCGGCTGCAATTGTTCTTGTTGAAAAAGTTGTCTAAGTACTTGATTTCGTCCGTTAAGCTGTCGGGTGAGTAACAAACTAGTTGATCGCGTCTTGTCAAGGTCCGTATAGTCTTAGCTTTGTGAGAAGTAGTCTATCGGTATGTGTCGGTTTTCTGTAAATTGTCGTCCGTGTTATTGTCGCGGGTAACTAAGCAGTCTAGAAAAGGTATTTTACCATTTTGATCGATCTCCTTAGTAAAATGTATGTCGGCGTTTTGTCCGTTGAGGCGTTCGTGAAAATCGTCGATTTCGTCTTTGTGTACGGCTGTAAAGGTGTCTGCAACGTATTGTAGCAAGAGTGGTAGTGTTCGTTTGTAGGTTGCGAGGGCTCGTTCCTCGATGTTTTGCTTAACGATTTCTGCAGCAACAATGAAAACTGGTGAGCGCATACCTGTTCCGTGCAACTGTTTGTAGTGCGTGCCGATATACTGAAGTAAGTAGAAGTAAGACAAAGGTTCAGTAAATTAGTTAAGTCGTCTGTAGGCAGTGGTAGTTCAATAGTAGAGTTGTTGAAGACCGTCTTAGTGCAGGCTAGAGCCAGTTGAAGTGGAATACTAGTGAACACTGTGATTTCACATCAAAAGACACTAGTTTGTAGTCATCAGGTATTTGTACTGTCATGGTTGCGTCAATAAAGTTCATAGTCGACTGTAGTTTGGGTCGTGATTCGTCGGTCAAAGGTTTCAGTACAGCAGTCAAGTATTTGGACAGTTGGTAAGTCGGGGACCCACAGATGGAGATTATGGGTCGCATGGGTATGCTAGGCTTGTGCAGTTTCGGTAGTCCGTAGAGTTTCGGTGGTTGTGGTACACGGCGCCTCAGTCTGCTGTAGGTCAAAGGTTTCAGTACAGCAGTCAAGTATTTGGACAGTTGGTAAGTCGGGGACCCACAGATGGAGATTATGGGTCGCATGGGTATGCTAGGTTTGTGCAGTTTCGGTAGTCCGTAGAGTTTTGGTGGTTGTGGTACACGGCGCCTCAGTCTGCTGTAGCGTTGAATGTCATTAGCGTCAGTTTTCTTGAGATCAAGTAGTTTGCTGTTAAATTTGCGCTGAAGTGCTGGCGTTGGGTCTCGTTTAAGTACTTCGTAGGCCTGTTTATCGTTAACAAGTGCGTCCATTTTGTCATAATAGTCTGTCTTGTCCATAACAACAGTCACCCGTCCTTTGTCAGCGGGCAGCGCCACAATCCATAATATATACCTCACCTTGAAGAGCACATCAAAGGCTTTCTAGGCAATTAACCCTTCCGAAATATTGAAACACAAAAACCCAGGGGAGGGGTTCCATCACCCCCGTTTGTACCGTAGTGGGGGTGTGATTTTGCTTGTACGTCCGAGGGTTAATAAAGATTTCTTTAAACAGTACTCTGGACAAAACAATTCAAGATTAGGTTAAATAACTTAAACTTTTGAATGGTTTACCTAAATTCCATAAAAAAACAGCAACATACAAACGGAAAAAGAAAGATGGAAAGAGCGGAAAAATACACAGCCACATCAGTTCTCGTGCTTAAAGTTCGCCATATTCTAGTGAACGTCCACAAAGTCCTTCAGGTTGCTTCACTGCAGAAGTTGTTTGAGACATGTAATGAACATCTTTCTTAGTCTTTTTGAGAGAGCTGGCAATGGAAAGTTCTTTAAGTAATTTTTGCAGTAATAAGGTTTGCTGTGGCTTTTCTTTATCCCCCGTGACACGTTTTCCAAAGGGCTCACACTTAACCTGTTATCGAATAGTATTTCCACCTTTTGCAGTAAAGAAGAAGGTGCTTTCAATTATCCGGCGTCCAACGAGAGATACGAGTAATGAAACAGCGAGATTGACAAGGGAAAGATAGTTGTAGAATCAGATCAGACTTCATTGTTGATTAACGAAGAGAAACATATTGGTGGAATAAAAAAATGAAACATGTTTCCTATTAAAAACTAACAAACAAACAAACAACAAGAAAAAGGCATCAACAACCACGAGAATTCCTGTAACGTAAATCTGTAATTTTTTACTGAAAAATAATCAACCCGATTTTTTGCGAAAACGCTCTCGTAGAATTTCATGTTATAAACTTTGCAGTCTCGAAGATCTACACCTAGAATATAAGAGACAATAGGTCGTTTTAAAAGTTTAGGCCTAGATGTCGAGGAAATTGCTGGTATAAAAAATCATGACGTCATTGTTTCTTTGCTATGGTAACACCAATGTCAATCAAACCTACTTTTTTGACACGTTCATTCAGTCTCTAGTAAATTTGTGAGGCAGCTTGCAGCTCAGACAGTAAAGTATTGCCTGTTCAAGGATGGGATGGCGTTCTCGGAATAATCAAGATGAGACACCTTTAATAAGTAAAATAGTTCGGCCACGCGTACTTTTTTCGCTGTCTTATGTTAACATTGAGTAATTTAAAAAATTTTGCACATGTACTGAATTTTAATTTTGTTGCTGTTTTTTAAACTGCAATTTAGGTAAAGCATTTAACCTAATCAAATTATTATGTGTAGGGTACTAAGAAACTGCTCCACAATCACATTTTCCTTCCCTGCCAAGGTGTTTAAAAATATTTAATGAGGGAATCTAATAGGTTAATTAATCCCCTAATTGCTTTCAAAATGAATACAGTGAAAAATGAATATTTTACAATTCTTAAAATAGACAAATAAATAAAAATCAAAGTTTAAAATTAGTTAAAGTTAGTTGTATTTTTTAAAGAAAGTTTTCAGTTTTGCTTCAAAAATAGATAAGAAGTTTGTTTCTTTGAAGTCTGTTGGAAGACTGTTCCAGCCTTTCACAGCTTCATAAATTAATGTTTGTTTACCCTGGTTAGTTCAAGGAAGAGGCAACGGAGATAGTTGGAACGTCTTGCGTTATAGGAATGAAGAGCTTAAATTCTAATAAAATTAAAAATTAAAAGGTTCGCTCACCTCAAGTTCCAGCAAGTTGCAGCAGTTATTTTCTGAGTAATGACAATTTCTATTAATCTTTACTCAAGACATACAGTTAAGGGGGCAATATACGTGAATTGTGAAGAAATAGGATAAGATTTAAGAAAAAAATACAAGAGGGATTAAATTTTTGTACACATCCCCAGACAGCCAACCCCACGCAAGAGCACTTGTTTGTGGACTGTTTTGGTGTCCATCTATTAATTATTAACTTTAAATTTTAATTTTAACTCACCTCTAATTCTTTACAATTTCAATTTTGTTGAAATTCATCAGTTTCCCTCTCCCTTTCACCTTCTTTCCGTTCACTTTGAAAATCACGAAAAAATTAAAATTCTCTCAGATTTAAGGGAGCTCGCACTATGATCCTCTGATAGCATTTTTGGATTGAATGAAATCTCACGAAGATAATTAAGAAAAAATGCTAAAACGCTGGGGGAAAATGCATCTACGTACATTGCCCCCTTAAAGCAGACAGTGAATTTTCTTTTGGTCATTCCTTTCCTATAATGCCTGAGAGGGAAAGACAAAGAGAAGAATTTTCATTCTTGGATCCTTGAACATGATTTGACTTTGAGCCTCATTAAACGTTCTCAAGGTGTTTCTGCAATCAGTTACTAGTATACATTGTATATTGTTATTATTTAATATGTGTGAGCAGGGCTAAACAAAAATCCTGTTTCGGGAGGCTCCAGCTTGTTCTCTAGTATATGAGGTCATGTATGGTATATGTTAAATGGGAATTTTAAAGGTCACTGAAGTACCATATAGACAAAAAGGGTTAACAACTAAGAGGGGTTGCAGATTTTAACAGAAATAAACATGAAAATGTACAAAGGCTTCGAGCCTTTGAGTGTCTGAAAGTCTATAGTGTTTATGGCTTTCGCATACAAGGAGTACCTTTATTTTTGATAAATTTGAGCCTATGATTTAACTTCAGGAAAGGGCCCCCATGTGAAACATTTTTGAGTACCTCCCAGGAGTATATACCAAACCAGTGGATAGTGTTTTTCCTGCACTCTGATTGGTTACTCAAATTCTGGGTTGTATCTTCTATTCACCTCTACTTCGGTGACTAATCGTTCAATATACAAATACATTCACTTCCTACAAAATGTTAAAGATAGAAACATAAATAAGTCCACAGTTGAAGGACATTTTATGTGAAAGAAAAGATTTTAATACGAAAGAAAAAGTTCTCAACATATGACAAAATAAATATTCCTAGTTCTCTATTAATGACAAACCAAATTACCAAACACATCAAAGTATTTATTTTCCAGAAAAAGTACAGAGACGAAAATAATTCCTTTGTTATTAACAACTGCAATCTTGACATTATGCAAGAGTACACCTATTTAGGTACTAAGATCACACCAACAAGTAGTTTCGCAAGTCCCAAACAGACACTCTCCAACAAGGTATTACAAGAGATTTGGGGAGTCTATGAAAACTGGACTAATGGGACAAATATAATCAAGCAACGGAGAAGTACACATAAAGTTTTGCAAAACCTTTCTGGGAGAAAACCAAAAGGCATCTAACGAACGTTGCTTGCAGAGCAGAGATGGGAATATTTCTTCGTATCACGATTCTTAGTTTCTTTCGATTGTTTTTGAGACGTCAATATAACTACGCATTGACGTCTCAAAAAGTGGCCAGAAATGTAAATCACTTTCCGTTTAAAAGATAAAGGAAAGCGATATTCAACTTTAAAGTCCGTGTTATCGAAAAGGTAAGGTAAGACTAGAATAAGAACGTGTTTTCATTTGTTTTTAAGAGTTTTTTTTTTCTCGAGGTTCAGTTGTTGTGCGCGCCCTAATGACGCAATCATGTTTTTGAAAAAGTTTTGAACGAAAAGTTCGTCGAGTTTCCATTATTTTACCTATTTTGTGGACTTCTGGAACCTAACAAAACTTCATAAAGATGCTACTTTGAATTTATTTGTAAGAAGCACCGATTTATGGTGAGAAAAGGCCACATTTTTGTAATTTTTCTGCAAAACAAAGATTTAATAGTGCGTGCAAATATTCATGTTCAAGAATTTATCTGTAAGAATTTATCTTTCAATCCGTGCAGGAAATTCTCCGTTTGCGTTTGTTTTGCTCGAAAAACGACTGAATCGTAATACAAAACTAGCTGCGATTTTGAAACGGCAATTCTGCATTATCTTGATGGCGCTAGAAGAAAATATATTCTCCGTATTGGGCTCCGTGGCTTCGCAACTCCTCCCATTATAGAATATATTTCTTCCAACTAGCCGTCAATATAATGCAGAATTGCCGTCTCAAAATCGCAATCAGTTTAGGCCATTCCCTTTTTTTCTCCGTTTAGCGCCGAATGCGTTTCCTGGTTTTGGGTCGGTCGGTACCCCCGTCTCCCCCGCCAAAAAAAAAAAAAAAAAAAAAAAAGCAGGAGGAGTCTGGAATTAAGAGGATCGGTACCCCAGCATCATTGCCATAGAACCCGGAAATAAAAAGACATGGTTACAAAATCAACATGGCGGCAATGGAGGTTAAGGAAGACGATCGATGCGGTGGTTAAGGTTAAAATTGTTATTCAGCGTTAAGAAGAGCCGTTAATAAACCTGTATTTGCAAAAACAATGTTTATTTTTTAGTTTAAAGGTGAAAAAATGTTTGACTACGACATTACCTTTCTCATATTATAACAATTTTTTTTGAAAACGTGAAAATTTGGATCGGTCGGACGACGCTAAACGGAGAGTGACGACGTCCATGAGTGAAGTCGTCACAAGATTGACGACTTCATTTGAAAACATTCTTTCCTCGTGTCTAAGGAACTAATATAATCTCAAAAAGAAACGGCCAATACGTTTCATGAACAAATATCTAAATTAATACAATTTTATCGTAGCGACACAAACTCGTGCACACCAAAAGACAAATTAACTCAACAGAAAAGACTCTCTACCTTCCTAAAGGTAATGACGGATCACTATTTACACTTTTGGAAAATACAAACACTGAAAACATTTTAGTAAACAATTAAAATCGAATTGGTATTTTGAAAGGTATTTGGTAGCTAGTAATAAAGAATCCTGCTCAGAAAAAGACAGTGCTAAATTTCGGCTGGCTCTGTTCGCTGAGTTTCTTTTCGATATCTTCTCACCTAAGGAGCCTGTCAATGGTGCAGTTAGCGCGTCGGGTTTTCGTTCGGAAGTTTGGTGGTCCATGGGTTGCTTGATCTGTGAAACTGGTGAAGAAACTTTCTTGCAAATCTTAATTATCGTTGTATATTAATGGAGTTTGTTAACATTCATGCTATCAAGGATTCACTGACTGGAAATCTAGCCGAAGCCGTAATAATGGCCTATGATCAGGGTCTACTTTCGTTTCGCTGGGCACTCCCTGGGGAAACGCGAGCGACCCAAGTAATAGAATATGACAGCGCTGCAAAAAATTGGGGCTGATCGCACGTTACCGTTAGTAATAATGCTATTTTTCCGGTACCATTATGAAACCGTCAAACACATTACCCCTCGTTTGCTCTCGGTACTATTTCATTGTTGTGAGTGATTGGGGTTAAATCAAAACCCCCGAGATTTGTTAACCAGCATTAAGTTGGGATCCCGGTCGCACCAGTTCTCGTGTAATCTCAGCTAGAATTTGATTTTGTTTGGCCTCATCGACATGGAATCCTCGTTAGCGCTGCTGACACCGCATCAATCTCATGCAAAATCAGCGTCACAAATCTCAAGGTCCCAAGTTCTATCCTCACACGGGCACTTTTTGTTACCTTTTTTCAGCTGGATTGCTTATGGATAGAAGCGAAACTGACCATCGTACATCCCATCGATGTACGACAAACAGAACACTCGTGCTTTCCGTCAGAACCAGCACCAGCACCAGCTCCTCATCAAGACAACATTTTTGCGTTGGTCAAAAACCCACACAACCACAGACTGAAAACCCTTATAATTTGTCCTCCCGTTAAGACGACAAATAATACTTTTGCCTTATTCCAGGCCTTTCTAGCAAAAAAGCTCGAATATTCCCATAGACATCATGTATATGAAACGACGCATGCGATACCTGGCATGTTATATTAACTTGCACTACAACCAAAGTCTAAGTCACAACCTATAGAGGGTGCCTACAATTGGGCGCCGTTAATCCAAAACGAAAGTTATTATTCCACCCAATCACAACAAACACACATTACCCAATGAACCAATCGGAACTCAAAGAAAATACATGTAACAGGCCCTAACAGCGGTAAAACACGGGCGACAAAAACACATTCGTTTTTGGTTTTTCCTTGTGATTTTGCGAGATAGTGGCACAGGTTTTAGAAATTAATCATGGAGGCAAGTAAAGCAAACCCAAAACTAACACGAATTACTCACGAAACTAATTGAACACCGCGGTACATTCTCGGGACAGTTATTTTCTGACACTAACCAATAAAACGGTGGTAGGGGGCAACATTTTAACGACTTTTTTCAAGGTTCAGTGAAACCCCGCCTTACTGCCACCTCTGCTGTTATGGCCACTCATGGTTCATGCAGTCATTTCCTTTCTTAACCCGGTCACCCCGTTAATTCGTGAGGATTTCGTTACCCACTGGTGGCCGCAGTAACAGTTTTTCACTGAACTTCCTTGTCAGGTAGAAAGCAATCTTGTATCTCCACGGCGTTTTCAGCTCTTCGAAGTTTCTTTTTCTGGAGCAAATCAAGGACGTGATTTCAGACTTTCCTGTTAGATATATTAGGCCAATCTTGTTTTGTACTTTTAATTGCTTTATTTATTGCAAATGCCTAAATAAGTTACAAAATAGATTTTAAATACACTACGCTTTGAAATTATGAATATATGAAATTCATATATTTGAACTGCGGAATGAAGAAATAAATGTAAAGAAGATCCTCGCAGTTATTAACGCAACTTATGCAGTTGCGAAAAGAAAGCCTGAAAAAATCAGGCTTGCCGGCAAGCCTGATTTTTTCAGGCTTTCTTTTCGCAACTGCATAAGTTGCGTTAATAACTGCGAGGATCTTCTTTACATTTATTTAACACTACGCTTTGTTGTGTTACTTGTACTTCACACAGGAGCTGTGCCCAGTTGTCCAAAGCATGATTAAGCTAACACAGGATAAGCCACTTAAGCGGAAATTTAGAATTTAACTTCTAATTAAGACGATTTCCGCTCAACGTTCGAGCAGTAAGTGCAAGAATTAAGTTACCAAAAAAAATATTGCAGCACTGTCACATTTTGAGAACAGATAAGAAGAACTTATCGTTACTCTTGCTCCCAAGCTGACCCCGCGAGAGAAAATTGGATTTGAAGTTATCAATATTTCAATTAAAAAGACGCTTCATGTCAGTTCAAAACAAAATGGCGCCCGTTTTTAGCATACTTTTACGAGATTTGAAATTAATTTTCTGGAGAATGCTTGAGAATTTCATCGCGGGGTCACTTGGGCAAGTGAACTATAGTGAGATGTTTCAAATAGTATTTAAAATGTTACCGTGCTATGAGTAGTTTTTTGGTAAATATTTTTTGCACTTATTGCTCGAACGTTGAGCGGAATCCGTCTTAAATGTTTTTTACTTTTAGTTTCAAATCGTGGCTTTCAAGCCGAAACTTACGTTTAGCAGTGAAAAACGCTTTTAATAAGAGAAACTAAAGCATATTTTATTCAAGATCTCCGTTATCCGTATGTCATCCTTGCGCTTTCCTCTCATTGGGTGCGCGCGCGGTTTTCTTAGTGTCTTCTGGAATGAGAATAGCAGAACAGGAATGATCAGAATTACTGGAATATCAAACAACGAAAAAACGATCGTTTGAAAAATGGACTGAAGACTGACCGCAGGTTTTTTCCTCACGGTCGGTGGGAGAATTTAGATTTGCCGCGAATGCGTTGTTGTCTTGGTCAGCCAGTTTTGTTATTGCTAAGTGATTGCAACTCATTCTGCTCATTCTGTTCAATCTACCCCAAATAGCAGAATACATAGAATGGTAGTAACTACTATTCTAACGTTTCCGGAATGAGAAAAGGTAATAAAAACCGCGCAAAAAAGCCGTTTCAAGTGTTCCCATTCCAGAATGGTTCCATAAAAAACCGCTCAATTCTTTTACTTGTAATTATATTAATAACCAAATTACGGTTCTCAAACATATGAAATACAAAATGTGTGGATTGAACTGCCCAGTGTGCTACCAACTTAATTAGCTGCTTTTTCAGCCTGACAAAAGAAAAAAAATTGAGAACAAAAGAAAGAAAAGCAATTTCAAGGCTATAACGGGAACGTAATACGCCGTATGTTGGCTTAACGTCACTTGTTATTTGCTAATATTTGGAAAAACTATTTTCATGACTTCTGTATATGCAGTGGTTACCGAATATCATATGTACAATGTTATGTTAAATACCATAAAATCAATTAAACGTCGTACTGGCAATGACACAGACTGACAGAACGGCGTTGTCCGTCTACTTTTTGAAGCTACCCAAACAACAGATACAAACAAGTGCATAAAAATAAAGTGCCACAAACACAACATGCATAAAAAAGGAGAACTTTACGCCCCTCCGAAGTCTTCACATTTGAAATTATGATTTCCCCGCCTTTTCATTTAATTTGTGCTAATTAAATTGGACATCGACGCTGTGGTTTTTCCTTAGTTTAATTACAAGCTGCTAACGCGATAGCCGAATAAACCATAACCGAGGTTACATTATTTTTAACCTCCGTGCGCGATACAGATGAACTGAATCGTGCGATCTGATTGGCTGCCTGAGAGGTCCAGATGTCGGCCTTTTCAACCCGACTGATTGTACACCTTAGAAAATAACTATAAAAAAGAAAGAAATCTTATCGAGAAAGAATACGATACAGGTCTGGAAATATTGCCCTCCTTATTTACGCCTAGGTCCACGAAAACTGAGCCAATATTGACGTCTGCGTGTCACACTTGCTCTTTCAAAACATCAGTATATCGAAGTGTGTCAGCTACTCGCCGAGTAGTCGTCTCCTGTTGACTTCACAACACAGCTGTACATGTTGTCAAAGAAAGAAAGGAAGAAAGAAAAAAGAAAGAAAGAAATATCAAATAATCCGTGAAGGGAATTTTATGTTACATAGTTTGCACTACTTAGAATGTGAATCGAGTCAAGGTTCTTGGATAAATAAATCAATAAATACACAAATTAATTTGCAAACTTCAAGTTTGATTTAAAAAATATAACGTAAGTGCTGAATGACATGTTCTGTTAAAACACTGCAGCCATACAAACCTTTTTAATGCTGGCTCAATGTGCTTAAATAACTGAACAGAAACGCCTCTTTTACCCACTACCCGCTGATGATTTCGGTACAGTTAAAACCTATTGCTGTTTGTGCAAGGTCGAGGGCAAAAACGCTTATACGTAATAATAATAAAAGCATCATTTAATCGTCTTCTTTTATGAACTACGATGAAAGAGAGCAATGCAACTGAATGATAGTGTTAAAACTATTTAAATTAACGTTGTTTGGAATTCTTGTTCGAAGAAAAATCGTAATTTACGGCCGTCAGCATATTAGGGGTAAAGATGTATTTTTTATAAGTAGTCTTTTTTCCCCTTTCAGTTCTGCGTTTCTATTTGTTGTGTATTCGTGTATTTAAGTGAAGAGATGTATATATATATATCTGTATATACCGTATTTACTCGATTAAGTGCCACGGCGCTCATTAAATTTTTCGCGCCTCAAATGCGGCGCTTATTCGAGGGCGGCGTTTATTTAAAAATTGGACGCGACTAAGAAATCCTTTCTTTTAATTTAACGGTATATTTTCTATCTGCACGAAAATTTTACAGTAACTACTAACAGAACCGTCTTTCGATTGTCACCATTCGTTTCTTCCGGCACTTAAGCCTTCACAACAGAACTACGTATGGCACGAATTCTGAATAGAGAACTTAATGGGCGAGCGGTGAAATATAATCACTTTGAACTGAAGAACATCGCTTTTGACGAAAAGAAACTTTAGTTATACGGAATTCCTCGAATAAGCACCTCGTCGGGACCGCGGCGCTTATTCGGGGGGCGGCGCTTATGAACTTTTTTGTCCCAAATGCGGCGCTTATTCGGGGGCGGCGGTTATTCGAGTAAATACGGTATATATATTTATAAAGCTTTGTTGTGAATAAAAGATCTTACTAGAAAAACAACAACAAAACAAAACAAACTAATTCCAAGAAAGGATTCTGACAATATTCCTTTGGCCTAAGCTTCGGGGTTTTTTTCTAATCAAATTAATTTAAACATTGCCATTGTTCAAACTCAACGTGAACAACACTTACAATCTAATTTATTTCTGCTCTCCAAATTCAAGAGTGACGTCATCACCAATCAGCACAAATGGAGCCCAATACTTCACGGCACTGAACTGCTGTGACTCTCGAAGAGTTTTCATGGCTTGATGGAGAGCAACACTGGCGCTTTTTCCACCTGCCAGGTGTTGGTAGAAACTTCTCATGAACAGCAAGGTTGCCTCGTCATCAATCGCCCAGAGTGACACCAGAACAGATCGAGCACCAGCACACAAGAAAGCCCGCGCCATACCTACCACACCCTCAGCTTTAACCTCCCCCCGACCACTATGACAGCTGCTAAGCACAACAAGCTTTGCCCGCACACCAACTGCTTGCACATCCGACATTTTTAAAATCCAATCTTCTTCTTTAGGGATCTGGGATGTCCGTTCGGGGTTTGGAGCCAAAGCAATTTCTCCAGTGTCCTGACATCCATGTGCGGCAATGTGCACCAATGCAACTGTGGTGATTCTTTTCAGCACCGCTCCTTTAGTTGCATTTCTTCCAGTGAGAGGTGTGGCCTTCAGAACTTTTCCAATCATTTCCACTTCCTTCTTGGCGTATAGCAACTGTGATAGCTTCAAGGGGACGTCCTCCATACATGGATCTCCAACAAGCAGCGCCCCACGGTTATTGTGGTAGTCCTTAGGTGAACCCGCGATTAGTTTTAAAGCCGTCAGCGAGGGAACAGAGCGGATACTGATAGATTCACACAACGCTGAATAAGGTGCCAACCAAAATGGACCATCTGGAACAACGATTAACTGATCACCTTGGAGCAAATCTTCAATGGGGCCAATGATAACATCATACAAAGGGCGTAAAGAATTGACTAAATGTGGCGGTGACTGTACATCTTTTTCAACAGCTTCTCTGTTGCGCGAGGGCTCATCACGTAGCTCGACCAATGAACGATCCTCGCATCTGACACCAACACCCGCGCCAATATCTTTTAAAACAGCTTCCACTAACAAAGTGGCATTTCCAAGTTCAATCTTTTTACGTTTAAAATGAATCTTTTTGCCCTTGCTCAGTAACCACAAATTGATGGTGTCTTTATCAATTGCTATAAAAACTGTGTGGATAGATGAATCTGTCAACTTATAAGAAATAGTTTCATTAGGTTCAATTGACGTGGAAGGCTGCACCACAATTCCATATTGTTTCTTCAGAATATCCATCAATGCCTGGGCTCGCCCTTGCTCAGCAGCGATCAAAGCCTCGTCAGTCTCTCCGTTCTTCAGAAGAGTTCTCCACAGAGCAGTGTACACCACTTGATAGAGATCACGAAAGCCTATTTTCCACGCATCCTCTGACTGAAGAAGAGCTCTTGTCTGTTCAAAGAGTTTCACGCTCGATCGATAACAATCAAGAGCCTCACAAATAGAATCCAATGATTCAAAAGCATGACCTAGCGAATAGTATGCCGTTCCCATTCCAGCTCTGTCACCTATTTCTTTGGCGATAGTAAGACTAAGCTTGTGGTACTCTACGGCTTGTTTAAAATTACTTAGACTGTGATAAGCAATGCCCAGGTTTCCATAGGCTCTGCCCTCTCCAGCTCTGTCACCCAATTCTTTGGCGATAGTAAGATCTTGGTTATAGTACTCTATGGCTTCTTTAAAATTACCCAGCTCGCGATAAGCGTTGCCCAGATTTCCATAGGCTCCACCCTCTCCAGCTCTGTCACCCAATTCTTCGGCGATAGTAAGATCTTTGTTATGGTACTCTATGGCTTGTTTAAAATTACCCAGACTGTAATAAGCGTTGCCCAGATTTCCATAGGCTCCGCCCTCTCCAGCTCTGTCACCCAATTCTTTGGCGATAGTAAGATGTTGGTTATGGTACTCTATGGCTTGTTTAAAATTACCCAGACTGTAATAAGCGTTGCCCAGACTTCCATAGGCTCCGCCCTCTCCAGCTCTGTCACCCAATTCTTTGGCGAAAGTAAGACGTTGGTTATAGTACTCTATGGCTTGTTTAAAATTACCCAGACTGTGATAAGCGTTGCCCAGACTTCCATAGGCTCCGCCCTCTCCAGCTCTGTCACCCAATTCTATGGCGATAGTAAGATGTTGGTTATGGTACTCTATGGCTTGTTTAAAATTACCCAGCCTGTGATAAGCGTTGCCCAGATTTCCATAGGCTCCGCCCTCTCCAGCTCTGTCGCCCACTTCTTTGGCGATCGCAAGACAAAGCTTGTGGTACTCTACGGCTTGTTTAAAATTACCCAGACTGTGATAAGCAAGGCCCAGATTTCCATAGGCTCCGCCCTCTCCAGCTCTGTCACCCAATTCTTTTGCGATAGTAAGATGTTGGTTATGGTACTCTATGGCTTGTTTAAAATTACCCAGACTGCGATAAGCGTTGCCCAGACTTCCACAGGCTCTGCCCTCTCCTGCTCTGTCACCCAATTCTTTGGCGAAAGTAAGACATTGGTTATAGTACTCTGTGGCTTGTTTAAAATTACCCAGACTGTGATAAGCGTTGCCCAGATTTCCATAGGCTTTGCCCTCTCCAGCTCTGCCACCCAATTCTTTGGCGATAGTAAGATGTTGGTTATGGTACCCTATGGCTTGTTTAAAATTACCCAGACTTTGATAAGCGTTGCCCAGACTTCCATAGGCTCCGCCCTCTCCAGCTCTGTCGCCCACTTCTTTGGCGATAGTAAGACGAAGCGTGTGGTACTCTACGGCTTGTTTAAAATTACCCAGACTTTCATAAGCGTTGCCTAGATTTCCATAGGCTCGACCCTCTCCAGCTCTGCCAGACAATTCTTTGGCGATAGTAAGATGTTGGTTATGGTACTCTATGGCTTGTTTAAAATTACCCAGCCTGTGATAAGAGTTGCCCAGATTTCCATAGGCTCGGCCCTCTCCAGCTCTGTCACCCAATTCTTTGGCGATAGTAAGATGTTGGTTATGGTACTCTATGGCTTGTTTAAAATTACCCAGACTGTGATAAGCGTTGCCCAGACTTCCATATTCTCCTCCCTCTCCAGCTCTGTCACCCAATTCTTTGGCAAAAGTAAGACTTTGGTTATAGTACTCTATGGCTTGTTTAAAATTACCCAGACTGTAATAAGCGTTGCCCAGATTTCCATAGGCTCCACCCTCTCCAGCTCTGTCACCCAATTCATTGGCGATAGTAAGATGTTGGTTATGGTACTCTATGGCTTGTTTAAAATTACCCAGACTGTGATAAGCGTTGCCCAGACTTCCATAGGCTCCGCCCTCTCCAGCTCTGTCACCCAATTCTTTGGCGATAGTAAGATCTTGGTTATGGTACTCTATGGCTTGTTTAAAATTACCCAGACTGTGATAAGCGTTGCCCAGATTTCCATAGGCTCGGCCCTCTCCAGCTCTGTCGCCCACTTCTTTGGCGATAGTAAGACGAAGCTTGTGGTATTCTACGGCTTGTTTAAAATTACCCAGACTTTGATAAGCGTTGCCCAGATTTCCATAGGCTCCGCCCTCTCCAGCTCTGTCACCCAATTCTTTGGCGATAGTAAGATCTTGGTTATGGTACTCTATGGCTTGTTTAAAATTACCCAGACTGCGATAAGCAATGCCCAGATTTCCATAGGCTCCGCCCTCTCCAGCTTTGTCACCCAATTCTTTGGCGGTAGAAAGATGTTGGTTATGGTACTCTATGGCTTGTTTAAAATTACCCAGACTTCGATAAGCAAGGCCCAGATTTCCATAAGCTCCGCCTTCTCTAGCTCTGTCACCCAATTCTTTGGCGATAGTAAGATGTTGGTTATGATACTCTATGGCTTGTTTAAAATTACCCAGACTTTGATAAGCGTTGCCCAGATTTCCATAGGCTCCGCCCTCTCCAGCTTTGTCACCCAATTCTTTGGCGGTAGAAAGATGTTGGTTATGGTACTCTATGGCTTGTTTAAAATTACCCAGACTTTGATAAGCGTTGCCCAGATTTGCATAGGCTCGGCCCTCTCCAGCTCTGTCACCCAGTTCTTTGGCGATAGTAAGATCTTGGTTATGGTACTCTATGGCTTGTTTAAAATTACCCAGACTTTGATAAGCGTTGCCCAGATTTGCATAGGCTCGGCCCTCTCCAGCTCTGTCGCCCACTTCTTTGGCGATAGTAAGACGAAGTTTGTGGAACTCTAAGGCTTGTTTAAAATTACCCAGGCTTTGATAAGCGTTGCCCAGATTTCCATAGGCTCGGCCCTCTCCAGCTCTGTCATCCAATTCTTTGGCGATAGTAAGATGTTGGTTATGGTACTCTATGGCTTGTTTAAAATTACCAAGCCTGTGATAAGCAATGCCCAGATTATAATGGGCAATTCCCTCTCCAGCTCTGTCGCCCAGTTCTTTCGCAATGGTAAGCTCTTGCTTGTGGTACTCTGTAGCTTGTGACTTTCTATCCACCATTTTTGCGTACATATCTCTCTAGAGTCCTGCACAAATGACTGTTAAATATGCTTCTGTTACGCCAGGACGTACCTACAGAAAACAATCAAGTTTGAGAAGCTCGATGTTCTCCGTTTGATGTACCTTTTTTGTTAATTTAATGTTTGATTAATTACCATCTGCAATAAACAACCTATAGCTTCTAACAGCCTATTATAAATACTTGTTTTGCTCATTTCTGTAAGTGATTTCAAAGTGGTTTGACATCTCACTAACATATTCCAGGATCAGGCTGACTCACTGCAGAACGAGCAGCAGTGCTTTTGTAGAAGGTTTTTTGAGTCATACACTTTCAACTTTGTGTGTGTAACTTAAAACAAGCTATCAGAGAAAATATATTAGAAACATGAAAGAAACAGATAAGGCGGAAAGCACTATCGGCCTAATTTACATTCATTTAGCAATTTGTTTCATTTCCACACATTTCTCTATTCCTATTTTATGTATTAAACCATACAAATATTTATTTATTTGTAGGTAAGGTCTCCCAAGAAAAGTACACAAAAGCCGTCGTCTTCTAAATCGCTGAAGAACGAATTTCACTCAAGTTGTATCAGCGACTCCTTCAGACACACCTAACATGGAACGGACAGCTTTGAATTTAAACACGATGCCTGTAAACCATATATGCACGTATATTTTTCGCATAAAGGCCAATTTCAAGATATTACAATTGCTCAGAAGCGAGGCTTAGGCGACAAAAACAAAAGAAACGAACAAGCATGATTAGTAATGAATAAACATGTTTATCTGCTTTCCTTTATCTTTGCTCGCAATGGAGCAGAATTTGATGTGTGGATAATCGCCTATCATCCGGTTAACTTATATTACTTACCCAAAAAACAACAAACCAAAAACGGAACGTAGAACTTCCTATCCTAATAACTAAGCCACGTTTAGTTAAAAAACTTCAACCGGGTTGCCTTAGTGAATGATAAATAATCTCTACCACCTTTAGATATGCTAAGAAAATGCTTCCAGCTATAAATTTCACCAAACAAACAATTTTTCGTTAATGACAGATTAATTTAAGCAATAAAAATGAGTTTGCGAAACTCATTAAAACTTGATCCATCTTCATTCCACACCTTTCAATATCTTCAATATCAAAATCATCCCCTGGCGATATGAAATAAATCATAAATTGCAACATTTCAAATCCAAGCCACTGAGAAAATTCAGTGGCTCAGGTGGGATTCGACCCACGACCTTCGAGTTACTAGACCACCGCTCTACCATCTGAGCTACAAAGCCACGAACCATCCTCAGGCACTATCAATCAAATGGTATTTTTTCAGTGGATTAGATTTTCAGTGCTGCAATTTACATTTATTTTACACCTTCAGAGCTCTTTGTTCTTACTTGGACAACGTTTGCCTACATTTTGTGTGCTTTCTTAATCTCAAGTTGAAATTTCTTTTATTATAGAGCTTCATCGACTTACAAATTCAGTCTAAAGGCTTTTTTCCCTTTTAAAAGCCCTGAGTTTGAGGTTGATCAACTTAGGATCTGAGATAACATTAGGTCGGACGTTGGTAACTGAAACATTTCGCTTGGAGAAAAGAACATTTAAGCTGAACGGTCTGCTCGCAGCCGGTCTCCGCTTCCAAAATCTGTCTCGTGACACTTCACGGGTGAGTATAGTATTGTATGCTGCGGTATGTTCCACAACTAAATTCCGCACAAACAGTTTGTGTGGCACTTGACAAAGATGCCACCCATTTTTGGTTACTGAGCAAAGGAAACAAAGTTCAGTTTAAACGTAAGAATTGAACATGCCATGTAACGAGGGAAGATTCGCGCGTTTTCTCCTTCAGTTCATCAGTTTCGTGAAATTGTAATATATTCACATTCATTCAATTGGACACTCTATGACTTATGCTAATTGAGATATGGGAGGAAACATTTTGCATAAGACATAGAGTGGGAGTATAAATGTAGGAATGGTAGACGTCGCTGAAGGGGGGGAGGGTGGGAAAAACCAATCCGCGACACCCAAAGAGCCCGCATGGAAAGAAGAGGACGAGTTCGCAACAAGAAAACGCCTAAATAGGATAAAATAAAACCCAAGGGAATAGCTTGAGAGGGCGTGGAGTGCGCCATGAGAATTTAGCCAAGTAACTAGGAATGCTCAAGATATTTTCGTGCCTCATGAATGAATGAGAATAGAAGGGGGGGAGGGTGGGAAAAACCAATCCGCGACACCCAAAGAGCCCGCATGGAAAGAAGAGGACGAGTTCGCAACAAGAAAACGCCTAAATAGGATAAAATAAAACCCAAGGGAATAGCTTGAGAGGGCGTGGAGTGCGCCATGAGAATTTAGCCAAGTAACTAGGAATGCTCAAGATATTTTCGTGCCTCATGAATGAATGAGAATAGAAGTACTTATTACGTTTGAGACGTGGCTGTCACTTGCTGCGCTATAGACATTTCTTACCCCACGCGTCTTTTTCACACCTATGCTGGCACCCTCCCACGCGAAGCCAAGACCCCCCTTCTTTTACCCAAGCACTCCCCTTTAGCGTTGTCGAGGCAGAACATAAAAGTCTTCTTGCGATCTTGCCCCTCTGGAGTCCACAGTATCTTTTTGCTTCGCGTTACTCCTGCAGCGCCTTTCGCCAGTTGAGGACTAGACCCTAAAACCTTGACGTGAGCGATTGTGTGGTTTGACATTCTTACGGGACTGGACAACGAGGAAAAATTCCAGAGGGACTTCTAAGATCTACGATTTCAGTATTGAAAATTTTTAATAATTTGAATGATTTCATGGAATTTATCTCTGACAAAAATATTGCAGCCATTCAAGACTTCTTACTGGGAGAGGAAAAACCGTAACTTGCACATATCAGAGCTGCAAATAACCGACGGTCTTAGGACAATGTCCGACTAAAATCAGCCCGCGTCCGACGAAATCTTAACTTTGGTCGGATATTATGTTTGGACAAAATTTTTACGAATTATTTCAAAAAAGAGCTTCCAGTTAAAATCATAATTAAAAAAAAAAAAAAAGGCCGACCATTTCCATTATGAGTTCCTTCGTGTTTCCGACAACTTAACTGTACTAAATTTGTTGCTTTTTCCATTCATACCCTTTTGTTACAAAAGACCCCCTAGATATGAGCAAGGAAGCACTCTGCCGGTGCAATCGGTTCCCTACGCAGGTCTGTGGAACACCCATTATTAATTTTGAATGAAATAAATTCGGTTGGCAATTCCTCTCCTTGAAAGAGTGAGTAGTGCCTAGTAAACCTGCAATCGGGTCTGCAATCGGCCTTTACGAAATTGGACAAGTAATCAAAGCGGTCACGTTTTCCGACATAACATTTTTCCGAATTTTGATGCAACATACATTGTACCAAATAACTATGTTTATGCTCAACTCAAATGTTTATTGCAGGTCAACTCAATTGACTAATATGAAACTAAATAATCAGTTTAATAATAATGTACTTTAACACGTTGTAAAGTGAATGAAGGATTTCATCATCGAGGGCAAAATCAGTTACCAAATAAAAGGTTATCCTACATTAATAACAATAACGTTAACTTTTTAATAAAATGATTCAAACTACTAAAATCACAGATTCTTGGAACTCTCTTACAACATATGCATATCGGAGTGACGTTAACACTTGGTTCAATCAGGGAATGCGTGTTATCCTGATATGGAAGTAGTTATATCGATGTTCTACAAAGCGGTAGATAGCGTTTAGCCCTGCTAAAAGCCAGACGCACGCGCAGATATCACGTGATCGTACCCTCATAAGAAGCTAATTCTCAGGCTAAAAAAGTTTACACTAGAGGAAAAGTATATCCGAATTCGCAATTGTTTCAGGCTACATCACATCTTAGGTGTTCGGACTCGTGAAGTGTCTACATTCAATATTTCAGTGTCCTTTTTTAATCGGTTTGATAAATTTAACAAACCGTGTTAACGGCAACGACAGTTCGCTATGAATAAATCGCTACCCAGTCATCCCTTTGAAAGGTGGATTGTTTGACGTCTAACACGTGTTTGGTTTTAATTAATCCGCGGGGCACATATTGTTTTAACAACACTAATATTAAAAACATAGGCACGCATTGCGTGCTTGACCTATATTGAAATGACAAGTCTCATCCTTGCTTATTTGCGATTTTTAAGGTATCATGGTACCCCAAAATTGACCATGTTTTCGAAAAATACACTTCTGTCATTTTCAGATAGATATTATTCAAACCTCTCTTTTACAAAAAGTGTCAGAAAAAAGATTGCTTCTACACAAAGTTATGGACGAAAAAAGATTTGTGGCATTAATTTTCTCTAATCATGTGTTGACAGTCATCTGTCAACAACGCTGAAAATAGCATGTGACATCACAGGACCCCGATGTTTTGACAAGCGATCGATTGCGTTGCAGATCCCGCTTATTTCTAGTGTGTCTACAAAGTGGCTTCGATCATATCTGTGAAAGAGAGAGAGAGAGAAAAGACCGAGCGTTGAGGAATTACTTGCGCTTCCTGACTCCTCGCTTGTCAGTGTGATAAGCTTCGACTGCCAGCTCCCTTTTCGTAATGCGAACGGCGAAAAACAATCCATCCATTCAAATTCCATAACATTTCTACAAAGCCAGATGTATCAAAGAATCAACTTGGCGCAAAAGACGGCATGTCCAGGAAAGTACGGAATTTGTCTCCAGTAATAAAGAAGTTTATTTTTTTCCCAATTGCTCGCATTTCTGACAGGATGTTCTCTCTTAGATCTTGAGCCGAACACGTGGCGGCTTCTTCGCAGATTTCAATGTGCTTTCCTTTCGCCTTTCCTTTCGTCTTTCAGGTTCCGGCAGCTTGGGTAGTCTTACCCAGCTCAAATGATGATGCCTTCGGAATTTTACAGCCGACGTGATATTATGACTTTACAATTTTCGTTTATTACGTTTGAAGACCCTTTGAACGGCACTCGTACTCAACGAAAGTCGCTTTCCAACATAAAAACACGCAGAATTTGATACCATTCTTGTCGGCATGTTTGTGCTATTGTTGTAAGGCGGTAAGTTGAGCCTCCCCTCTGTCAACCGCAGGTAATTATCCTGACACCTAGGTGTTTTAATCTCCTCAGACCGGAAAAAGTTTCCAAATCATATTTTGGCTTTTTTCTCGAAACTAATTTTTCAAGAAATTGGGTGCACATTTTAAGTTCGCGTTCAGCGAGTTTTCAACCATTTTAGCTCAAATTTGGCGACAATGTTGCCACATAATTTGACACCAAAACCGTGTCTCCGAATTTTAATTTTTGCTTTCATTCAAAAGTTATGATCCGTAAAAGAAGAGGAGAGTTGTTTCTTCAAACTGCAAAGTTTAACTGAGTGCAGAAAATAAACCAGGCCAGATACAAAAATTCCGAGACACGGTTTTTGAGACAAAGGTGTGAAGAATTCGGCGCGATGTTCGTCTTTCTCTCCAGATCATTCTCGACTGGAGCCAGGAACCGATTTTGTGAACGATGTACTTTTTAAAAACGTAGTCTCTATTTTCGACACAGTTGTCTTTTTTATCTAAATACGTTTTCGTAATCTTCCCATATTAAGCTTTCAGAAAATATATAGTTTGTTAGGGTCCTTGTGAAACGCCTGACGCTCAAACGGTGAAAACGCAATGTTGTCATTTGGGGTACCCTGATACCTTAAGACATACTCTGAGGACAAAACAACACAAATACTTCCCCCTCCACTATAGCACACTGAGTGCATAAGGCTCAGTTCAGACGCCGTACCTCTCATGTGCCGTACCAAGTAGTACGTGGCTTTTTGCCAGTTGTACGGTGTCCAAATGAGTTTTTTCGACAGATCTCAGTTAGGCAAGCCAAACTTTCAGGGTACGGCAAAGCTTGCCACTTAATACGACCTAGCAGCGAAAATGTATTTGGTACGGCACATGAGATGTACGGCGTCTGAACTGGGCCTTTTCGTTTACTCAGCAATACTCTTGGAATGCAAAACAAAATCCTGCTAAAAACCCAGTTGGACCAAAATTGGAGATAGAGTAACTATCGGGCTAGTAGGCTACAGGCTAAAACATCAAACTGAGACTAGAACAAGAGGTAAAGAAACAAACGTATTAGATAATAATTTGAGGAGAGGACAGCCATTGGCACTCCCAGTTGCATAAACTTGTTTATGAAAATTGAAGACCGAAAAAGGGTAAGAGTCGTTCTTCAAACAAATTTTCTTGCCATATGTTCCTGTATCTGATAAAACGAAGAAACAAATCATTTCTACGTCGGCTGGAAAATCTGTGGATATGACTGACATAAATCATGGACACAACATCGTAAACTAAAACTTAACCGCATTATGGGTAGCCTCCCACGCGGTCGTTTATAGGGGTACGACTCCCCTAAAAACGACCGCGTGGGAGGCTACATTATGGGAAAAACCTCCAGACACGCTTGAATGAACAAACTAATCTATGCATATTGCTATCTTAAATACGTCGCTATAAATTTCAAAAACCATATGTTCCTGTATATGATAAAACCAAGAAAGAAACCATTTCTATGTTGGCTGGAAAATCTGTGGATATGACTGATATGAATCATAGACACAACACCGGAAACTAAAACTTAACCGTAATATGGGAAGAGAAAACAGGTTTAAAACCCTACAGACAGGCTTGAGGGAACAACCTAATTTATGCAAATTGCAATCTTAAACACGTCGCTAAAAATTTCAAATTATCAAACAAAGCCGTTTCAAAAACCTTGCAAAGTACTGTCAAAATTATCCGTATCAAGTACAGATACAATCTTTTCAACCAACATCATCTTCAAAGATACATAACCAAAACAGCTGTTTCATAACACAAATCATAAAGGAACAAATTAAATTACAGTTTCTCGTCAACAAGTCTATTTTTGTCACGTTCCACCGCTGGCCACGACAAAGTTCAGTTTTACCTGCCCTTACAATAGCTTTTGGAAATTACCATCAATTCCACTACACTAAGCCTTTACTCAAAATATAATATTCGAAAGGAAAAATTAGAAAAGCACATTTGCGCTGATCCTTTCCGTCCCCATATGTACATTCAACATGGCCGGTAAGCTTAACCTTGTCTGACCTTCAGCTTCAGTAAGCGGATTCTAACCAGCTCTTTCATACTTAGCTTAGTAGCCTCAATCTGATTGTTGACACATAGTGCCATATAAATTCCCCGGGGGGGTGCACTCCCAAGTGAAAGCTGCATGGATGCTCGTCTCTCGCGTTCTCCGTCTGTTTTAGAATGGCATCTTCTACAGATCGAATGAAGAGCATCCCCACCCAGTATCACATGGGATTCCCCCCCTAGCCAGCCAGCCATAAATAGAAAGCGCAAACTGGATACAGGTCAAAAATGGATACAGGTTGGTAACGATGGTGTCGTTGCGAATGGACTCTTGACTAAATTTTTCAGCTTGCAATACATTTTAATACAAGCGTCATGGTGCCACTCAACAAACACACTCGGACAACGGATTACATGTATATCGGTCAAAAGCATGCAACGGCGAGATTGAGGTTGCCTAAGCTTGCTTTTAAAAGTCTGTAAGTTTCTTTTTTCGACTTTCGAGTAAACGTTTCCTTTACCGATTGTCATTTCAAGACTTCAATGTAATTTTGAAAGTACGCACTTGAACGAAACAATTTACGAACAAAACAATTTTTATTACTATTTTCCAGTCTGCAACAGAAGGATGTACAATAGACTCGGTTTATTCTCACATGCTAGCGTTGTGTTGGTGTTGCATTTCGCAGTGAGAAGGTTGAATTTTATCGATCAAATTTAGCACTCAAATAAACACAAAATCCGTACGTTCTCGCTTTATTGCACGAGGCTCACAATCAGCTGTTGAAATGAATGATTTCTCATTAGTTTTCCGCTGGCAAATAGCTTAGTCGCAGTAATTCAGCACTGGGTAAGTGCTCGAAGCCGACCGAAAAAATTTTCGTGACTTCATTATGTACATATTGTTTCTGAAATATAATTGAAATTCTACGCTGGCTCCAAGATGGTTAACATGGCTGACTTACTGATCCCCAAACCAACCTACACTGTGTTTGCAGACTTTTCAGCAAACACAACAATTGCATAACTAGATAGATATTAGATAGCTTTGGGCTAAAGTTAGAAATTTCTCAAGGTGATTTGTCCTCATAAAAACTCGCATCTATAACTTTTGATAAACACTCTATTTCCCCTCTTTTATGGCCCCTTTTTAGTACTTTCATTTCATTGGGCTAAGCCTACTGTGTGGCACTAAATTTTTGCGGGTCCCAATTTTTGCGTTTTTTTTTCGCGATCCGCAAAATTACCGCATTTTTTTTTTGCCCGCAAAAATTACTCCACTATAGAAATTATATACAAATACTGGTTTGAAGGAGAAGAATGCTATAGCTAACTTGGTGGATAATACATCAAGTGGTACCCTAATTATTGTATTGTCGATTCATTGCAATGAATAGACTGGCAAAAAATGTTTATCAGTTCCAATTGAACGCGACTTCCAGAAAATCGCAAAAATTATTTCCCTCAAAACACAAAAAAAATTGCCAATCCGCAAAATTAAACTCCCGCAAAAATTTAGTGCCACACGGTAATTGAAATTCAGTTAGCCATTGTGCTAAAATTAGCATATGGATTTTGAGAAACAAGTTCATTAAATTGCGTCCTGGTGGTGTTTCATTGCCAAAGAGCAAAAATAAATCTCTAAGGCCTGTTCCAAACGTCACGCTACTGCCGTGCCGAACTCAAATTAGTTTGACCCGGCAGTGGTTTCAAACGTCGAATTTAATTCAGTCGTGCCAAATTCAAAATAATCAGGAAAACTAGAGAAAACGACAAACAAACCTTCTATCCGTAAAATACATTAAAATAATTTATGAATTGAGTTTGCTACGGCAGTAGCACGCCGTTTGAAACCAAGTCGTGCTACTGACGTGCGGCACGACAGGGCCTGCCGTGCTTAAAATAGTCGTGCCGAACATAATTCAACCTGCCACACTGAATGGTTTCAAACGTCGTGCTACGGCCGTTCCTAAATCAAATTTAATTCTTGAATTTAGTTCGGCACGGCAATAGCGCGACGTTTGGAACAGGCCTAACCTAATGCTGCAATGGAAAGAAATAAGGCATTTTCGAGCAGAATTGGAGCAAAATCAGTGACACTAATGATATAGATAACAGTTGTAAGAAGAATTGAAAACTAAATACAAAACAAATATAATGGAAAATACCTTGAGATTAATGTGATTATAAGCTAAAACGCACTCACATGATTCACTGTTTCGTCTAGTTTGAGTGACATAAAGTAAGATGCATAAATCAAAATTTTGCTACGCATAATATCTAATTAGTATTTAGGGTTAGGCCCAGTCTCCCCTCCATACTTTGGAAAATACACAAGGCCCGAAGGGCCGACATTTTTTCGGGTACCGAGCAGAGTTCGAGCGGAATAAGGGCGTCCGAGCAGAATTTCGAGCAGAATAAGCCATTTTACGAGCAGAATTGTTACGACAATGAAGGTTCTGACTCACTTTTAAGTTCAGCCCAAGAAGTTGGCTAAAAAAAATAGCTTTAAAATGGTGATGAATGACGAGATGTGACAATGCGTTTAAAATGTTGCGTGGACACAATATCAATATTGCGTGACGTTGCGTGACAGCCATAAAAAAATATAGCAAGACCCTGGTCGGGAGACGCTCGGTGGCAGTTTCGTTTGACCAGCCCCTTGGACTGGATCTTTTGCCTCACCGGCGTGAGGACTTCGCCGCTGACTAGGCGGTAGTCCGGCCGTTTAACCACTGGCTCGGTAGGTGAAATCTCCAAGGAGATTTCTGAGCATTCCCCAGTCATTCACTGGGCCCCAGCGGGAACTCCCGTCCCGGGCATTCCCGTAAAAGCGAGCGACATGAACAAACCTATAAGGGATCAGAGGATGGCCAGCCTCACACCCAAGATGCTTCACCAATTGCTCACTAAACTGTAAGTAATTGAAAAAAACGTAATATTATACTCGGATTTTAATTTCTCATTGATGTGGTGCACAGTTAAAAGCCATAAATCCCTCTCTTTGAACATTCGCATGCGCTTTTTTCGTTTTGTTAACAATTGTTTCAAGCATCCACACTATTTCAGTATTAAACTGACAAACATTGACCTTCAAAATAAACATAACGCTTTATTTATAGGTTCCATTTCGTGTTGTAAAGTTACCATTGTGAACAGTCTGAACCATTAGGCACTTTCGCCGAGCTTTCCAAGGGTATCAGGTTATTCGGGAATATCCACACACCACTCATGGACAACTCGCTGCAGTAGGACTGTATTTTGTTCCCAAAGTTTTATACGTTCACAACTGACTCTACATTCTACGTTCAACAACAATCGGTGCCACTTCTAAGCGTTCTTTCACTTTCGCTTCTAAAATTTCTGTTATATGATACTGTTTACGTTCTAAAATTCATTGAAATTAAAAGCACTTAACTTACATTGGAAGCACATCAGTCAACGTAAGCCGAGCGTAATATATAATTAACATGGAAATCACTTGCGCATCAATCAATTAATTAAAGAGCACGGAAATTATTTGATTATTTATCTACTTCCCTCATATACCTTACAATTTTAGATCAGGGCGCGTTTCGTTGAGTTACACAGTACAAATTTCCGATACTCCCGACTGGTCAAAAAATATTGCTACAAATCTCATGATCAACGAATCGAAAAACATTTTTTCAGCAAAGAGGCCAGGGCCAGTCTGTCTGTCTATTAGCTAGTAGTCGCTGTCCGCTAGTGACATTAAATATGTTGCAAAAATTCCTCAGTGATTCCCGTCTCCGCAGTTGCGCAGTAGTCACGCTTCATTTCAAAGCAAAAATCAATCAATCAGCAATGTGGAACAATCTGGAAACCTATCTCATCTACATAAAGGCGATTCACTCGTGAAAAACGAGCAACATTTTCGACAACATGTCGACCATGAGCAAATACACTAGTTAGAAGATATGAATACATGACTGGCAACATTAACGTAATATATGAATATAGTGAATACATGACTGGCAACATTAAAATATATGACATTCATACATTCATCAATTCATTTACTTCTCCATAAAAAAGCAGAAGATATAGATAGCTTCCAGTCCTGCTAAAAGCAGACTAGCGATTAAAAGTAACGTGATCTTATCCTCGTGTAAAGCTAATTCCCAGTGTGTGAGATCAAACCGAACTAATTTACTGTAAACACTAAAAGTTGTTATTCCTTTTTCTTCAGAAAAACCACCTGATATATATAGTTCAGTGTGGTAGATGTTGTGGTTGTATATTAACAGTGCATGTTGCTGTGCAGTGCACAGACTGGAGCCTGGTTTTCATTGATTAGCAAGCAAGCACAAGAGCCTATATCACCAGCACAAACACAACACAAGTAGAGGTAGCTGAATATTTTAAAGCGATTCAGGTTAACATAAACTCATGCCATTACCTGATGAAGCTATAAGTTTGCAATACAGACATTCAATTACTATTGCCGATTCAAGTTAATGCGTTTCCCACAGTTGCTAGAAATGATCATCCAGAAAAGAGAAATATTGAGGTAAACTGATTACACCCAGTTGCTAGCGCCAGTGCGAATTTCTTGTATTTAAAATAATAATCTATTCTCGCGCTCTCCAGAAAGCGCATCAATCCGGGCTCATATCACGGCAAAGTAACATCGGCATTAAACCCGGGTATTAAAAGACGGAATGGTGATGAATAGAGAGCACTAAAAATTGACAACACACAAGATGACGCCTTTAAGAATCAGTCATAACCTGTACACCATAGACGCAAAAAATTCAACAGCTACATAAAACTAACTTAAAATACGCACCGAACAATAATTGTTGTTTTGTCACTTACCACTTGTCGTAGAAGCTCCCTTTCAAAGGAAACTTAATGCCTAGAAAAGTCAGCAAATACGACGCCAAGACGGATCGAAGATTACGCTTAAAAAGCGTGATCAGTTAATTTTGAAGTTATGCGGACGTCGTTGTTATTTTTGGCTCGGTAATATCATCCGATCATCCGGGAAATTATCTTGCAAAAAAAATTAAAAATCATCAGTTTCTCGTCGTTTCCGTCTTAAGTGGGCGTGGATTCTAACCATTTTGGTCTAAAACTCTGATACAGAGTTAGGATTTTACAGACTAGGTTATGAAAATGGAAATAAATTTTAGAGGTCTTAACTATTACAAATTTTGATCTGGAAATCGAAATGCGGTCAGCGTTTGGAGAAGGGGCCGGGTGGCATACTCCAACCAAAAATTCCCGTCTCCATGTGACTAAAATTTAACTTATACTCTTGAATGAACGCAGTTGCCACGCTTCAATCAATCAGCAATGTGGAACAATCTGGAAACGTATCTCACCCACATAAAAGGGATTCACTCGTGAAAAACAAGCAACATCTTCGACAACTTGTCGACAATGCAGCAAGCAAATACACTAGTTTGAATATATGAATACATGACTGGCAACATTAACTTAATATATGAGTATATGAATACATGAATGGGAACATTAAAATAT
Source organism: Siderastrea radians (assembly GCA_964017195.1). NCBI lineage: Eukaryota > Metazoa > Cnidaria > Anthozoa > Scleractinia > Rhizangiidae > Siderastrea > Siderastrea radians. The sequence continues at coordinate 49,017,282 of OZ024889.1, read as the reverse complement.
ATGACATTCATTTATTTATCACTTCATTGACTTCTCCATGAAAAAGCAGAAGATACCACCCAGTCCTGCTAAACGCAGTCTAGCGATTAAAAGTTACGTGATCTTATCTTCGTATAAAGCCCATTCCCATTGTGTGACTTCTTGTCACGAATGACTAGTTTCGCCACTGGGTCAAACCAAATTAATTCACTGTAAAAACTAAAAGTTTTTATTTCCTTTTTCTTCAGAAAAACCATCTGATACATGTAGTTCAGTGTGGTAGATGTTGGATCTTATATTAAAAGTGCAATTGCTGCTGTGCAGTGCACAGACTGGAGCCTGGTTTTCATTACAATTAGGAAGCAAGCACAAGAGCCCATATCGCTCGCACGAACGCAACACAAGTTCAAGGATTAAAATACTCAACTACATTTAAGTAACAATTTTGGTTGCGTTCGTTTTTACATGCCACAGAACTCTTCGGCTAGTGCTAGAAGACCGCGCATAAACCGGCAACATATCTTGGAACGTGATAAGCCCGCTACTAAATAGCACGCACGTTCATCAAAGCGATTGTTTTAATATCATAATTTCATGCCAAAACCTTATGAAGCTATCAGTTTGTAATACAGGCAATCACTTACTATTGCTGATTCAAATTAATGTCTCCCACTTTCTAGAAATGATCATAATGAAAAGAGAAATTTTGAGGTAAAAATTACACTTAGTTGCTAGCGCCCGTCCGAATTTCTTGGATTTAAAATAATTATCTACCCTTCCGCTCTTTAGAAAGTACATCAATGGGGGCTTATACCACGGCAAAGTAACATCGGTATTAAAAAGCCGGAATGATGATGAATACAGAGTACTAAAAATTGAGAACAGACAAGATGACGTCTTTAAGAATCAGTCGTGACATGTACACCATACCCAATTGCGATGTCAGTCAAAAAGTTTGAAATCAACAGCTACATAAAACTAAAGGCCGATTTACACTGCCGAAAATTTTTGGCACGCCTCGGATAAAAATGGTACGCGTACCAAAAAAAGTGGTTCGGCTCGGATAAATTTTGCAGTGTTAATGACTTTCCCCGTGCCAAATTTCATCCGTGCCGATCCAAATTTTACCCGTGCTCGGACCGTCTGAAGAGGTAGTCCGAGCACGGATAAAATTGGTACGCGTACCAAAAACACTGGCCGGGCTCGGATAAAGCCCTCCATGTTTGAATGAAAGCGTCAACATGCGTATTGGGTAAAATTTAAGAACGTTGGCCCAAAACGTGAGCCGGGTACCCGTACCAAAACGTTTTTTTACAGTGTTTAGCACGGTAGAAAATAGGATGTGTAAACGGGGTTACCGTGCTACATTTTTTGGTACGCGCGCCATTTTTATCGAAGCAGTGCCAGAAGTTTTTGGCAGTGTAAATCGGCCTTAACTTAAAATACGCACTAAAAGGTCGCTTTGAAAGGAAACTATGAGCAGAAAAGTCACCTAATACGACGCCAAGACAGATCGGAAGATTATATGCTTAGGAGGCGTGATTTAATTTTGAAGTTATGCGGATAGCCTGCGTAGCAAGCGTTTCCGTAAGGTTTTCCGCCCGTTCGAGGCGTTTTTCGCTTTTTGACGGCTCAAAAATTGGGGCGAGCGCTGCGGACGTCGTTATTTTTACCTCGGTAAATATCAACCGATCATCCGGGGAATTGGCTTGCAAAAATTAACTGTCATCAGTTTCTGTTCGTTTCCATATATAGTGGGTATGAATTCTAACCATTTTGGTCTAAAACTCTGATACAGGGTTTGGAATTTTAGAGAACAGGTTATGAAAATGGAAATAGATTGTAGAGGTCTGAAAATGAGTATCGCGGAATTAGGAATTAGAGAAGCGGGCGGCATACTCCAACCAAAAATTCTGAATTATTCACCCTGTCCTCACCAAACAGCCCCACAGACTACGCCCATGACCTCATGCATTCTTCACTCAAGATCGTTTTTCGCTTCCTTTTGGTCGGTCTTCCTCAAAACCCAGAACAAAAAAGCCATCACAATTCTCAAAACAGACGCATTTCAAAAAATGGGCGATAAATTCCAAATATAAAAGTAACTACATCTTTAGGATTGATCAGCATGGGCACCGTAACAGCCCAAAAGAATTGAACACTTCCGCACGCCTGGAAACCACACTTTCCTACACAGTTTGCTTTAATCATGTCAAGGGCTCCTTAAGCCAAATTGTGAATGCAAATACGAAATAAATCATTGCTATGCTCTATCGTACAGATTACAAGAACGTGCATTATAGGCATTTATCAGTCGTTTTGACCCATTCCACTCTCGATTAATGTTTTTACTTGGCTCAACGTGCCGTGCTAACTGGCGTAACAAAAATTGTGACAGTGTTTTGCCCTTTGCGTTACGGAATGACGTAATGTTTAAAATCTGATGACTCAGCTCATCTGTGTTATCGCTTTGAATATTTAATTTTGTTGGATTAACTTAAATTTTTGTCCACAACTGAGCATGCCGTTACCGAGAGTTGTGAGCGATGTATTTATATACTCAGTGTTGTGAATATGGTACTATGAAAACAGATTATTAAACAAAACCACAACAACATACACCAGAATTTCCCTCTCGTAACATTTACTGAGAACGATTTTATCCTTACGATGTCTCAGAAACACTTTGGTCCCACCGGCATCAACTGTGCGACTGGACTTCACCTCCTGTTATTATCAGTCCTCCTTTCTTTCTTTCACTAGTATTGCACAAGTATTTCAGTCCAGCCAAAGACAACACTGCTCGGCGGACGTGTGCTTCTATACCTACGATACTTTTTATGGTGCGTGCGTGTGTGTACTAATCGATGACTGTGTACAACTTCTTCTCTATATGTTCGGAAGTCAGCACAAAATTATACCAGAACCACAGTCGAAGCAAATCTGCCACCAAGCCTCCGTCACCTATCTTGACCTGCCAATTCGTTCGCTCTTGTTCTCACGTCATCCCATCCCACCCATCGGCCATAGCGAAATACACACCTTATGAGCCTTACACGACGTATTTGACCGACCACTCCAATCCACCGTTCTTCACGACTGCAATAATCCGAACTTCGTCGGTTAAAAAGAGGGGTGTATGCACTCTTACGATATGAGACTCAGAAACTGCTCATTGCGTTACCGAATGTCATTCATGCAAATCATACTAAACTTGCATACGGCATATTTGTGTTTACTCAGGTTACTATTGACGTCTCGAATTTCCTTTTAGATCGCAGAGTTTCCTTCGGACTTTTTTCGTTTACTTCGAAGAATTAATGTGATATCGACCAAAGGGTAATGAATGGAACTATTTAACAAACATTTAGTTGTTTTTACAATAAAGGTTTCGGATACGTGCTCTTCTGGTTTCTTCTATTGATTTGAATTTGTACTTTGCCCTCTGTTTACGTGCAACCCAACCTGACTTGCACGTGATTCGAAGTTACAGCCAATAAAATCGGACAATATTTCGGGACGACCATTGAGCCTTGTGCCAAGAGCACGGGATACGGGAAAGTTAAAAAGACATGCCCATTTGTGACACCGATGAAATTCTTGAAATTCCATCGACCGAAGCCCAGACGCGGGCCAACTTGAGGCCCCCGCAAACGAGGAAACATGGTTGCGGAAACATTGTTGAGGAAACATGTCTCCCTAAATGTCTCCCCGTTTGCGTGAAAACGAAACATTTGCTGCGAAAACATTTTTCGTTTCCAAGAAACAAAAAGATGTTTTTGATTTTTTTAGAAACATTTTGTTTCCGCAACAAATGTTTCCCCGTTTGCGCGACGAGGAAACAGTGTTGGTTGGATTTTGTTGTCGCGTAGGCTGTGTTTCCTAAAATGAGCATGCCCAATTAAACGTCTGTTTTCAGTGAAAAGTTTCTTGGTTCACCCGAAAAAGAAACAATGTTTCTCGCACGTTTGCGCGCCAAAGAAACATTCTGGGAAACAATGTTTCCGCAACAATGTTTCCTCGTTTGTGGGGGCCTTTACGTCATCCGCGTAATTAGCAAGCAAGCTTAAGAGCCCATATCACTCGCACAAACGCGACACAAGCTCAAGGGTTAAAATATTCAAATACATTTTAAGTTACAATTTTGGTTGCCTTCGTTTTCATCTAGCACAGAACTCTTCGGCTAGTGCTTATGCTTTCGTTTTTGCCAGCGTCGCCATATAAAACCGCGGATAAACCGGCAACATATTTTGGAACGTGATAAGCCCGGTACTAAATAGCACGCACGTTTATCAAAGCAATTGTTTAATATCATAAACTCATGCCAAAACCTCATGAAGCTATCAGTTTGTAATACAGGCAATCACTTACTATTGCTGATTCAAATTAATGTGTCTCCCACTTTCTAGAAATGATCATAATGAAAAGAGAAATTTTGAGGTAGAAATTACACCTAGTTGCTAGCGCCCGTCCGAATTTCTTGCATTTAAAATAATTATCAACCCTTTCGCTCTTTAGCAAGCACATCAATGCGGGCTCATATCACGGCAAAGTAACATCGGTATTAAAAAGGCGGAATGATGATGAATACAGAGTACTAAAAATTAAGAACGAACAAGATGACGCCTTTAAGAATCAGTCGTGACATGTACACCATACGCAACTGCGATGTCAGTCAAAAAGTTTGAAATCAACAGCTACATAAAACTAACTTAAAATACGCACTGAACGATAATTGTTGTTTTGTCACTTACCTCTTGCCGTAAAAGGTCGCTTTGAAAGGAAACTATGAGCAGAAAAGTCACCTAAAACGACGCCAAGACAGATCGGAAGATTATATGCTTAGGAGGCGTGATTTAATTTTGAAGTTATGCGGATGTCGTTGTTATTTTTAGCTCGGTAAATATCAACCGATCATCCGGGGAATTGGCTTGCAAAAAAATTAAAAATCATCAGTTTCTGTTCGTTTCCGTATAAAGTGGGTATGGATTCTAACCATTTTGGTCTAAAAATCTGATACAGGGTTGGGATTTTATAGACCAGGTTATGAAAATGGAAATAGATTTTAGAGGTCTGAAAATGGGTATCGGGGAATTATGCATCAGTAATTTCCAGCAGTGCCCATCCCCCCTCCCCCGGGGCCGCCCCTCGGGCATTAGCATTTTTTGAAAACAAACTGGCAAATGCCCCATGGCGGGGACAAACGAGCTGTTCAAATGCCCCGGGGTACAGGGAAAAAAATAAGTTGATTTCTAAGTTTTTGGGCATACCTTCATGCTAATCAAAGCTAAATCAGGCCAAACTAAGTCTCAAATAAGTCTTAGTTCTCTGGTTTTCTTGAACGATCAGTCGTAAAGTGGATCTACTATCTCATTTTGTCCTTCTTAGACAAAATTAATCACAAATTTTTCGTCCTTGCCCAATGAACTTATCACCGAAAGAAAGTGGCAAAGCTGTGACGTAGAAATCACGAAACTGTCAAATGCCCCGGGGTAGACTAATGCCCGGCCCCCAGGATGGAAAATGAGGAAAAATAACCCACTAATGCCCCGGCGGGGTGGGCACTGCTGGAATTGACTGATGCATTAGGGTTTGGAGAAGCGGGCGGCATACTCCAACCAAAAATTCTAATTATTCACCATGTCCTCACCAAACATAGCCCCACAGACTACGCACATGACCTCATGCATTCTTCACTCAAGATCATTTTTCGCTGTCTTTGGGTCGGTCTCCTCAAAACCCTGAACAAAAAAGCCATCACAATTCTCAAAACAGAGGCATTTCAAAAAATGGGCGATAAATTTCCAAATATAAAAGTAACCACATCTTTGGGATTGATCAGCATGGGCACCGTAACAGCCCAAGAGAATTGAACTTTTCCCCACGCCTGGAAACCACACTTTGTACCGCAGTTTGCCTTAATTAGGTCAAGGGCTCCTTATAATACGAAATAAATCATTGCTATGCTCTATCGTACAGGTTACAAGAAAGTGCATTATAGGCATTTATCAGTCGTTTTGACCCACTCCACTCTTGATAAATGTTTTTACTTGGCTCAACGTGCCGTGCTGACTGGCGTAACAAAACTTGTGACAGTGGTTTGCCCTTTGCGTTACCGAATGACGTAATGTTTAAAATCTGATGACTCAGCTCATCTGTCTTATCGCTTTGAATATTTAATTTTGTTGGATTAAACTAAAAAATTAAATGTCGATATAAATTTGTCCACAACAGAACATGCTTGTACTGAGAGTTGTGAGCGATGTATTTATATACCGTTGTGAACAGGGCACTATAAAAACATGACTATCGTTAAAGACAAACACATCGTCAGATTCTCAACGTGCTAACCGGCGTGACGAAAATTGTGACAGTATTTTCTCTTTTGCGTTACCGAATGACGTAATGTTTAAAATCTGATGACTCAGCTCATCTGTCTTATCGTTTTGAATATTTTCTTGAATTAAAATTAAAATTTAAAGATACATTTTCTGTTTCCAAGAAACAAAAGATGTTTTTGATTTTTTCAGAAACATTTTGTTTCCGCAACAAATGTTTCCCCGTTTGCTCGCTGAGGAAACAGTGTTGATTGGATTTCGTGGTCGCGTAGGCTGTGTTTGCTAAAATGAGCATGCCTAATTAAACGTCTGTTTTCAGCAAAAAGTTTCTTGGTTCACCCGAAAAGGAAACAATGTTTCCCGCACGTTTGCGCGCCCAAGAAACATTCTGGGAAACAATGTTTCCGCAACAATGTTTCCTCGTTTGCGGGAGCCTTTACGTCATCCCGCGTAATTAGCAAGCAAGCTCAAGAGCCCATAACACGCACAAACGCAACACAAGCTCAAGGATTAAAATGTTCAAATACATTTTAAGTTACAATTTTGGTTGCCTTCGTTTTCACATAGCACAGAACTCTTCGGCTAGTGCTTATGCTTTCGTTTTTGCCACCGCCGCCATAGAAAACCGTGCATAAACCGGCAACATATTTTGGAACGTGATAAGCCCGGTACTAAAGGTCGGCACACACGAAGGGACTAGTCCCTGCGACTGGTCCCTGCGACTGGTCCCTTGTAGTGTGACACGAAGGAAATAGTTGCGGGGACAAGTCCCTCGATCCTTTTTCGCGCCCTGTCGAGAACCAATAAAAACGCGCCATTGGCTATCCCACAAACCTTCAGTAGCAGTCTTTCAAAATGGAGGCCTTGGAAGAAGAAGTTATTGAAGCAACGTAGAGCGTTAGCACCACTAAAACGCTGATTGCATTCTACAAAGATAACCGTCTGCTATGGGATAAGGATCACAAGGATTATGGAAAGAAAAATGCCAAAAGAAGGCCCTGACCCCTCTTCTGGCAAAGCTAGAAAAGAGCAAAGCACCACACACGCTGGAAGAAGTTAAAAAAGAGATGGCATAGCCTTCGAAGTTCAGCACTCCGATACATGAAGAAGACCACTGAGGAGGGCAAAGTCAAGTGGCCTTATTGGAATGACTTGATTTTTGTGCGTCAAAAGTTAGCAGAGGATGATGAGGAAGAGTTAGTGTGGTCTGCAGAAGCAACAGGTGAGCTTTTTTATCAATTGAAGCTTGATCTGTCAATTTTAAACTTGACCAACCTCGCACCTTCCCCAAGCATTTGTCATTTTGTTGAACCACATAGTGGGGGAATTTCTCACTCATGGTCGGGCTGGGGTTGGAAATTTGCTAACTTGGCTACATTGTGTAACTGACCTAACTATTGAAGTGGATTAATGAAATGATTACACTGCATATTCTCGGGCAAGGGAAAGTCAAAACGTAATAGAAAACTTTTGACCAAGAAAAGGGAAGTGCAAAATAGAATGTTTTTTTTTCTTGCAAAGTTTTTCAGACCATTCTGAGTTTCCCATGCCCAGTCGATCTGCCGCTGGATCTTTGGTTGTTGAGTGGAATGTGTTTCTCACAGTGATTCTGTCAATTTAAGTATGCAGCTGAAAAAGAGACCAAAAAATTGCAGACTTGAATGAGATTCCTGTTCAAGCCCGAATTTTTTTTTATAGAAATGCTGCAAGGTCACTCATGTATCATCTAAAAAGAACATCGCAGATATGTATGCAACTGATTTTTGTATGTGTTTACTCTTTCGTATATCATCTGCAGTTCACATACCATAAAACCTTTATTAAGCTCTGCCCCCCTCCCACCCCCCCACCCCTCTAACAAGCCCCACGTTTTGGAAGTCAGAGTTTTTAATAAGCCCCCACCCTTTGGTGGTCAGAAATAATTTGCTAGTTAAAGTGTTAAAAAGGACGAAAGAAATAACAGAAAGATGAGAAAGATGCAGAGTCAAAACATCAATATTTTGATTTCATGTTGGCTGATTCTAGGAAAACATCCAGACTCGAAACCCTTGGTAACTCAAACCTCCTGCTAACTCGAAGTGAATGTTGTTTCCCTTCAGGTCAGTTTCTTTATAATTTTACCCTTGATAAGTCGAACTCCTGACAACTCGAACCTTTTTGTTTATTTCCCTTGAAGGTTCGAGCTATCGAGAATCAACTGTGTTATTTTGTGAGACAAGCTTGGGAAATCAACTTGAGTTTATTTGAAAAATTGGGATTTGGAACAAGCCCCCCCCCCCCCTCTATAAAGCCCCCCTCTTTTGGGCTCCAAAATACCTTAATAAAGCTTTTAAGATATATAATTTTCATATATTCACAGTCATGATGATGGTTATCATTATTTGTTCTTCTATCCAGTTGCCCAACAAAGGGCTCTGACACATTGGTGGTAGGGTGTTCTGCAAGCATTTCTGATCATTTTGACATGGAAAAGAGATTTTTTTACAACCTTATACAACATGTACATGCAGCTATTGTACACTTGCATCATTAAATTTACCTTCACTTTCATTGTGTTGGTTCATAAAGCATTTGAAGATACACTGCCACTGCAATAATTGTCTCCTACTGATTTCCAGGTTCTGGTGTTGACTTTTGTGCTTTAACACAACTTCTTTTTCAGCACTATCTCTGTTCTCAACATTTGTAATGAAATAATTCAGTATTGTTTGTTGCCTTTTTTTTCAGAAGTACGCGTAAGTTTCTCTCAAGAGAATCAACCTTGTGGAGTAATAATCGTCCTTCATACTTTCAAGATACGAACAAGGATTTGTTATACGACATTCTGGCTAAACAGCTGGAGGATAAGTTTGAGGTGGAAAAGATTAAAAAGAAGTGGAGCAAATTGCTGAAGAAATTCAGGCAAGAACACAGCAAAGCCAGCATTAAACCAGCTGTATCAGGTACAGATTGCATTTTCAGGCCAACCTTTGAATTTTAGGAACAGCTGAAGTTTGTGGATGTCATTTGTGATGATAGTGATGAAACAATGAACTCACTGAGCACTGCACCTTCCAAGCCTAAAGCCTCAAAGTGGTCAAAACAACAGATGAAGGAGGACAGAGAAAAGAAAATGTCAACTATTTTCAGAAGCAGTTTCAGCAATAAAAGAACCACCTCATGAAAATATAAACTGCAGCCATTTCAGAAGATACTGCATTTGCTAATTATTTGGGTGTAACACTGTCTAAACTAAGCCCACGAAAATTTGTAAAGCAAAAAAATGTGTCAGTGACATTCTTTATCAGATTGAGGAGGGTAAAGATGAGTGCTATGCAACTGCTTTAGCCAGATCAACTTCGTCAACATCTTCAACTAGATTTCATACTCTTGAGAGGTATAGTCCCACACCAAGTTCAAGTAATGCAAGTGACTTCAGTCTTAGTAGATATCACATGCAGTACCCACTAGGTTACTACTAATTTACATTCTGAAATTTGTGTTGAACAATCTGAAGGGACTCATTAGTATTTACTCTTCCTGAATGATTATGTGTGGTTGTGTTATTCATATACCTTGCATTGTTTGCTCCTTGCAATGCAGTAAAATTTGGTTTCTTTGAAGTTGTTGTTGATGTTCAATTAATACCATGTATGAATAAAGTTTTAAGTTCAAAAATGCTAATACAAGCCCCTTTTACAATTGTGTGCTTTGTTACCTTGCTTTTGAGTGGAGGTCAGGCTGGAATTGACTTTGTTTTGATAGACTTCAGTGATTTTTGTGTCATGGTATGAAAATCCTAACTTGAATCAAAATGGAGTCAACTCCAGCCTCAAGCTCACTTTCACTCAAAGGCCAGTCAACTACATGTAAGCACACAACTGAAAGATGGACTGATATGTCACATAAAAGCCAGTTTATCCATTTTGCTTTAACTCTTGGTAAAATTTATGCTTTTGTACTAAGGCTTCACTCTTAGCACAAGAACCAAAATGGAAAATCCTCAAACATTTTGTAATTTATAGGTAACTTTTACTGACTTGTTTATCAAGCTATATGTATGAAGCCAAAACAAAGTTGAAAAGCAAAGTTGAGTTACATTTTGCAAAGTCATATGAACATGTAAATTTCAAGAGAAGTCCAACCTGTTGCTTGGTAGTGTGCTCCAGTATTATTATAATATACAGTGAATATGAAGATAAGATGTTTCTGATGTAAACATTAAACAGGTTTAGGTTACTAAAGCCAACGTCATACACTGCTTATAACATATTTCATTTGTTTATATTACACATGTATGTGTATATGACACAACAAAATTAAATTTTAATTTCACGAAAATGAATATTTTCCTGGCATCTACTTTAAGTTGACAGTTATTATTTGTACAACAGCATCTGGTGACTAATATTAGCATTCAAACTGAAGGCTCTGGAGTCCTTCTGTAGCAACTGTTCTTGAAAACAAGAACTAGACATACTGCCTAGGAGACCTATCAAACATTGGTTTATAATCCACACATTTTTCTCTGCCATGGCACATCTCCTTCATTATTAAACCATTCTTTAAACTCCTCACGCATCTGCTTGGCTGCTGTCGTCGAATTCCTGGATGAGGAGGGTTGTAGGTCAAGAAATGAATCCATGGGAGTGTCTTCCCTCCATGTGCCTGGTATGACCTCCCCTGAATCAGGGATCTCTCTATCAAGAACAGTAGGTGGGCAGTACACATTTTTGCTGCTATCGTCTGCCCTCAACCAGTTGTGTAGAATGAATGAGGCTAATGTTATTACTTTTACTTTTTCTGGACACAATAAGAAAGGTACTCGAAAACAGCGCCACCTGTTGCACACTATACCCAAGATATTTTCAGAAATCCTCCTTCCCCTCGATATGCGGTAATTAGCAATTCTCTGTTCAAGTGTCAAATCCCTGTGTGGGTATGGTCTCAACATGTATTTTGCCAGCCCAAATGCCTCGTCTCCTGTGAGTACAAATGGCACAGGGTTGCTGCGACCAGGAAGGGGCTTTGAAGGAGGTAAGTTGAGAGGATTTGTGGGGTCATCGAGAGCCCTTTTCAATGAACAATTTGCCCATGCGTGGCCATCCGGGTTTCTGCCGTTTGTTCCTACATCAATGTACAGACATTCGTAGTCCGGGCCAGCCACAACAAGGGCAATTATACTTTCATTGCCTTTATAATCATGATAATGAGAACCTGAATACTCCGGTTTTTGTATCAAGATACGTTTCCCGTCAATTGCACCAATGTTGTTTGGGATATTCCACCTAGAGTGGAAAAGTTGAGCAATTTCATTCCATGCTTCTGCAGTGTTTGGAGACTGAAGAAAATCCTTCTGTAGAAACTCGATTATGGCAGTACAAACTTCCATGACAATTTCTCCAATGGTTGTCCTTCCAATTCGGAACTGAAATGAAAGTGAGCTAAACGTCTCTCCTGTAGCTAGAAATCGGATGGTGAGAGCTAAACGTTCACCTGAAGGAATTGCCGATCTCATATGCGTGTCTTCTCTTGTTATAGAGGGAGCGATTATGTTAACTAGTTCCACGAACTTAGCATGCGGCATTCTAGTGAATTCTGCAAATCCTGGTGTATCCTCCACTGCTAGCTCCTTGAAAATGGTGTAGTACGCTCCTTTCTCCTCTCTTCTTTTCAGCCACTCGCGTGTCCAGCGTTTTCGGTCAACATAATTACACATTTCTTCGTCTAATAACATCATTGACAGTAGCAAAAGCTTCTTCTTCTTGACCATAGAGTCCGCCATCTTTCTTTGCCCGCAAAACTAGTTCCCAGGCCCCTCAGTGATTTCTGTGATTTTTATGCCTACTTGTCCCTGCAACGGGCCCAATGCAGTTGCACACTAAGGAGCTTGTCCCCGCTACATGTCCCTTAGTGTGCGCCGGCCTTATAATTAACAAATAAAAAAGCCAAAACCGTGCTTTGTTCTGTGATAAAGCACGCAAGGAAGTGACGAGAGCACGAAAGACTCAAGTGTAGGGTGAATGCGAGCTGCAGGCGAGTGCTTCTCCCTACTTCTTGAGTGCTCTTGTCACTTCCTTGCGTGCTTTATCACAGAACAAAGCACGATTTTGGCTTTTTTATTTGTTTTATAATATAGCTTTGCTCACATTTGTAAAGAAACTGGCTTTTATTGGCTAGAAATCAAGTTTTTTTATAGCTTGCAAGCGCTCGCAAGAAAGGTTTTCAGCTTGTCAGCGCGCGCAGAATGGCGTCACGGGCTACTCCGTGCATCTGTACTCTGATAAAGCACGCTGTTTCAACCAATCAGAGCGCGCGTTATATCGAAGCTTTATTATAATTGCTTTATAATATAGCTTTGCTCACAGTTGTAAAGAAATTGGCTTTATTTTGCAAGAAAACAAGTTCTATTCATATTTTGCAAGCGCGCGCAAGAAACGTTTTCAGCTTGCCAGCGCGCGCAGAATGGCGTCACGGATTACTCCGTGCATCTGTACTCTGATAAAGCACGCTGTTTCAACCAATCAGAACGCACGTTAAATCGAAATGTAATTCTAACAAGCAGTAGATAATCCAGAAAACCCTTTAAATATACCACCTCCACGTCCCAGGCAGCACAACCCCGGTTCCTTTTGTTCTTACGGAGGATAAGGCATTTGGTTTATCCAAGTACGTCATGTTTAGACCCTTCCCTAGCAGGAATCTTACTGTGGAACAGCGAAGTGCTAACTATCGCATTTCTAGAGGGGGAAGAATTTCTGAAAATATTTTAGAAATTCTGGGTAACAGGTGGCGCTGTTTTAGGTCCCTTTTTTACTAGGTCCATTTAAGGTAAAGGGAATAACCCTAGCAGCTCTTACCCTCCACAACTAGCTAAGAGCTGACAACAGCAGCCGGAATATTTATTGTCCCCCCACAACTGTTGATAGAGAGGATCCTGAGACCGCAGAGATTATTCCTGGGTCATGGAGAGAAGATACCCCATCAGATTCATTTCTTGATTTACAGCCTTCACTGTCAAGGAATTGCTCCAATGAAGCTAAAAGGATGGGTAAAGAATTCACTCAGTGGTTTAACAATGAAGGTGATTTGGTGTGGCAAAGACACGTATGGACTTTCAACCTTTTCAATTCAAATTGAAGCTCAGGAAGTGCATGCCTAAGTCCAAACCGACATAACTGAAAACATAATTAAGTTTCAGACTCAAGTAATAATTACACAAAATCAGATATGGCAGAGTTTTAAATCTATGATGTCACAGTGTTATATGTTTAGAACGATTTTACTTAACCAATATCTAACAGTAAGTGTCTAACAGTCAAAGTTGAACAAAAGAAAACAATGGAATAAGTGTGTAATAGTGAGTAATAGTTTAGTATCTATCTCACAGGTTAATCAAAATCACTCGAAGATCAGTACCTCACAATTTCGTTGAGACATAACTTAATTAACTTGTAAAAAAAATAGTACCCTCTAGGCTATTTGACAGCACAGTGCTGGAACACAGCCTTGGGTAACAACAGTACAGTGTTACAGAATAGTATTGTGATGTTGTTGTGTTGGCTTTATTTGGAAAACCCATAACTAGTGTTTTAATGTATTGTTGATCATTAGGAAAATTTAAGTCAAAGTGATCTGTAAATTAAAGCAACATAAATACATTTATTAATCATGAATTTTACATACTGGATGGACAAAAAATGAAAACAAATGAAAACTCAATAAGGTTTACTATTCTTGCAAGCATGTTTCCAGCAATAATAATAAAATATTATTTAACTATAGTTACAACTTGTTAACATTTCTTCTCTTATGTTAGTTACTTACAATAATATCAATAAGGCATAGAAATACAACCTGCAATTTATTGCTTTCAAATATATTTAACAAATATGAACAAGAAAATAAAACAAAACATGACCATAGCTTTGGCTATCAGTAATATTCCATGGATGGATAGGTCAGCATGTGCATGTTTTCATGAGGAACAGGAATACCTTGCTGATAATTATTACTCGATTCATTTGAGGTGTAAGAACCCGAAGTTAGAGCAGGGCTATATCTGCCAAGTGTATTAATTCGAGAAGTAGCACTGGCAGCCTCCAATTCATCATTCTCTTCTATCTGAAATAAAATATCCCCAATACACTTCTTTGCCTTACGAAACTTACGTGGATTTAATTTTGACAATGTTAAACGTACATAATTTGCAAATGCTGCCACTTCACTATTTTCAACTGATGTGTGTTGTCCCTTACTTGTTTCTGGCTGTTTCATTGCTGCCACAGCTTCTGAAAACAATTCAAGTTTTCTATCCTCACGGTTCTCCCTTTGCTGCTGCTTAGAAGCTTTTTTAACTCTGGATTTTGAAGGCTCTTGGACTGAACTGACAGTTTCATCAGTGTCATCACAGATCACAAGTACAAAGTTCATTTGTTCATAAAATTCCCATGATGGCTTGTAGATATCTGCTGTTCCAGCCCCAGAAGGTTTAACGGATGCTTTGGCATGCTCTTGTTTAAATTTCCTCAGAAGCTCTTTCCACTTCTTCTTGATGTCTTCAGCAACATATTTGTCCTCCAGTTCTTTACCAAGCATATCATACAGAAGATCCTTGTTACTATTCTGGTGGTACTCTGTACAGTTATGATTCCACAAGCATTCATTTCCTTGGTAGAAGGATATGAGTATTTCTAGAATAAACATACACATTTTGGTTATAGTTTTAACTGTTTTTTTCCTTTGAAACAACTCAGTATTTGACTTAACTTTTCTCCTCAGGCTGGATGGTTAACTGAAGTTGACACATGTACATTGTATCCATTCTAACAAACCCCAGGGGGATTCTTACACAGCACCTGGTATTAGAAATTTTTTTCCATTGCCTTTCGGGGTTTTCTCTTTAATAGTTCCAAAAAATAATAATTATAACAATCAGCTTCAGCTTAGGCTGTTATTACATAGTCCATGCTGGTTTTTGGACATAAAATTCAAGGAGTATTCAAGCACCAAAAACTGAGTATTCAAGGAGTATTCAAAGCAAGTTTACTTTGTCTTCCATCTGATCACATGGTGGAAAAACTGATCCCAGAATGTAATGTACGCAATCACAGGAGCAGTTCCTGGAATAGTGGCCCTGTATTCTCTAGTTATATGTCGAAAATCCAACTGCAAATTATAAGTTACTTGTCCACTCCGTGTTATAAGAATACAACTTCCTTACCTATATCTGGAGTGCTCCATGGCATCTCACTTTCCTCTGCCGCAACACTTTCTCTCAAAAACGATAAATCAGACCAATATATCCACTTGATATTCTCATGCTCCGACTTCTTTGAATACTTAAGATAACAGCTCCTCAAACCATGCCAACGTTTCTTGATCTCGTTGATGTTTCGCGGAGGAGTTGTCTTCTCGAACTTTGCAACGAGAGGCGCCAACGCCTTTGTTGTTTTCGTTTTGTTTCCATAACTTTTATGGTTCTTGTCCCACAGTAACCTTTGTGATTTGTAACATTCAATCAACATTCTGGTGTTGCTCACACTCCAACCATCACCTTCTTCGTCCTGCGCCGCCATCTTGAAACGGAGTTCGTAAGGAATTATGGGAGCATATAACACCGATCAGCGATTGGTTTATTTTTATTTGGTCGCAGGGACTTGTCCCTCGAACAGTGCACACGAAGGGACCAAGCAAAGTTTGCGGGGACTATTCCCTGCGACTGGTCCCACGAATTCAAACCAGTTTGAATTCGTGGGACCAGTCGCAGGGACCAAATTTTGGTCCCTGCGACTACATTTTTTCACTAAAATGGGTAGTGCACACGAAGGGAATTGGTCCCCGGGACTAGTCGCAGGGACCAGTCGCAGGGACTAGTCCCCTTGTGTGTGCCGACCTTAAATAGCACGCACGTTTATCAAAGCGATTGTTCAATATCATAAACTCCTGCCAAAACCTTATGAAGCGATCAGTTTGTAATACAGGCAATCACTTACTATTGCTGATTCAAATTAATGTGTCTCCCACTTTCTAGAAATGATCATAATGAAAAGAGAAATTTTGAGGTAGAAATTACACCTAGTTGCTAGCGCCCGTCCGAATTTCTTGCATTTAAAATAATTATCAACCCTTTCGCTCTTTAGAAAGCACATCAATGCGGGCTCATATCACGGCAAAGTAACATCGGTATTAAAAAGACGGAATGATGATGAATACAGAGTACTAAAAATTAAGAACAAACAAGATGACGCCTTTAAGAATCAGTCGTGACATGTACACCATACGCAATTGCGATGTCAGTCAAAAAGTTTGAAATCAACAGCTACATAAAACTAACTTAAAATACGCACTGAACGATAATTGTTGTTTTGTCACTTACCACTTGCCGTAAAAGGTCGCTTTGAAAGGAAACTATGAGCAGAAAAGTCACCTAAAACGACGCCAAGACAGATCGGAAGATTATATGCTTAGGAGGCGTGATTTAATTTTGAAGTTATGCGGATGTCGTTGTTATTTTTAGCTCGGTAAATATCAACCGATCATCTGGGGAATTGGCTTGCAAAAAAATTAAAAATCATCAGTTTCTGTTCGTTTCCGTATAAAGTGGGTATGGATTCTAACCATTTTGGTCTAAAAATCTGATACAGGGTTGAGATTTTATAGACCAGGTTATGAAAATGGAAATAGATTTTAGAGGTCTGAAAATGGGTATCGGGGAATTATGCATCAGTAATTTCCAGCAGTGCCCATCCCCCCCGGGGCCGCCCCTCGGGCATTAGCATTTTTTGAAAACAAACCGGCAAATGCCCCATGGCGGGGACAAACGAGCTGTTCAAATGCCCCGGGGTACAGGGAAAAAAATAAGCTGATTTCTAAGTTTTTGGGCATACCTTCATGCTAATCAAAGCTAAATCAGGCCAAACTAAGTCTCAAATAAGTCTTAGTTCTCTGGTTTTCTTGAACGATCAGTCGTAAAGTGGATCTACTATCTCATTTTGTCCTTCTTAGACAAAATTAATCACAAATTTTTCGTCCTTGCCCAATGAACTTATCACCGAAAGAAAGTGGCAGTGCTGTGACGTAGAAATCACGAAACTGTCAAATGCCCCGGGGTAGACTAATGCCCGGCCCCCAGGATGGAAAATGAGGAAAAATAACCCACTAATGCCCCGGGGGGGTGGGCACTGCTGGAATTGACTGCTGCATTAGGGTTTGGAGAAGCGGGCGGCACACTCCAACCAAAAATTCTAATTATTCACCATGTCCTCACCAAACATAGCCCCACAGACTACGCACATGACCTCATGCATTCTTCACTCAAGATCATTTTTCGCTGTCTTTTGGTCGGTCTCCTCAAGACCCTCAACAAAAAAGCCATCACAATTCTCAAAACAGAGGCATTTCAAAAAATGGGCGATAAATTTCCAAATATAAAAGTAACCACATCTTTGGGATTGATCAGCATGGGCACCGTAACAGCCCAAGAGAATTGAACTTTTCCCCACGCCTGGAAACCACACTTTGTACACAGTTTGCCTTAATTAGGTCAAGGGCTCCTTATAATACGAAATAAATCATTGCTATGCTCTATCGTACAGGTTACAAGAAAGTGCATTATAGGCATTTATCAGTCGTTTTGACCCACTCCACTCTTGATAAATGTTTTTACTTGGCTCAACGTGCCGTGCTGACTGGCGTAACAAAACTTGTGACAGTGGTTTGTCCTTTGCGTTACCGAATGACGTAATGTTTAAAATCTGATGACTCAGCTCATCTGTCTTATCGCTTTGAATATTTAATTTTGTTGGATTAAACTAAAAAATTAAATGTCGATATAAATTTGTCCACAACTGAACATGCTTGTGCTGAGAGTTGTGAGCAATGTATTTATATACTGTTGTGAACAGGGCACTATAAAAACATGACTATCGTTAAAGACAAACACATCGTCAGATTCTCAACGTGCTAACCGGCGTGACGAAAATTGTGACAGTATTTTCTCTTTTGCGTTACCGAATGACGTAATGTTTAAAATCTGATGACTCAGCTCATCTGTCTTATCGTTTTGAATATTTTGTTGAATTTTGAAGTTATGCGGATGTCGTTGTTATTTTTAGCTCGGTAAATAGCAACGGATCATCCGGGGAATTGGCTTGGAAAAAAATCATCAGTTTCTGTTCGTTTCCGTATAAAGTGGGTATGGATTCTAACCATTTCGGCCTAAAAATCTGATACAGGGTTGGGATTTTACAGACCAGGTTGTGAAAATGGAAATAGATTTTAGAGGTCTGAAAATGGGTATCGGGAAATTATGCATCAGTCATTTCCAGCAGTGCCCATCCCCCCCGGGGCCGACCCCCGGGCATTAGCATTTTTTGAAAACAAACCGGCAAATGCCCCATGGCGGGGACAAACGAGCTGTTCAAATGCCCCGGAGTACCGGGAAAAAAATAAGTTGATTTCTTAGTTTTTGGGCATACCTTCATGCTAATCAAAGCTAAATCAGGCCAAACTAAGTCTCAAATAAGTGTTAGTTCTCTGTATTTCTTCAACGATCAGTCGCAAAGTGGATCTACTATCTCATTTTGTCCTTCTTAGACAAAATTAATCACAATTTTTTCGTACTTGCCCAATGAACTTATCAGTACTGAGTCAAATTTCAGTTGGTCTATTGTTAGTAAAAGTAGTCGGTTTGTCTATTGTTTGTCTGTCTTGTTATTGTCGTCAATATATCGTTTGTAAGGTGCAGGTGGCTGTTGGGAACGGTTGCGTGGTGTTTGTTCTAAGTTAGTAAACCAGTATTCCAGAGTGATTCGTTGATAGAGCGGTTTTCAATTGAGTGTCGTAAAACCAAAACCAAAGTAATTACCCCAGCCAATCACAACAAACACAAATTACCCAATGAACCAATCAGAACTCGAAGCAAGTACATGTAACCGGCGTCAAGTGCGGGAAAACGCGTGCGAGCGCGAGCAAGTCGCGACTGATTGGTTTGAGTTTTACTCCTGATTGGTCGAGAAAGTGGCGCGAAAGGTTTTAACCAATCACAGAGCGAAGTAAGGCAAAACCAAAGCAAAACACGAATTACTTTCGACACTCAATTGAAAACCGCTCTAGTAGTCCGTACTGTAGGTAAAGTCCCAGTCCATTCTGTGGTTTGTTTTAAAATGGTGCTCAGCAATGTGATTGCTGATATCACCATTTTTAGTTGCTTGTTTGTGTTCAGTCAGCCGGATGTTCAAATTCCTGCCGTTCTCACCAATATAAGTGGCCTGGCAGTCGCAGCATTTGATCTTATAAACTGCTCCCTGTTTGTCCCTTGGTTCGTCTTTGTCTTTAACGTTCGTCAGTAGTTGTCGCAAAGTAGTGATGGGTTTGTGAGCAACGCTGATGTTGTAGGGATGTAGGATTCGTGCGATAGTAGGTATGGTTGCAGTGGTGACAGGTGTCCCGTTAGTGTTCGTAGCGTTCGGTTCGGAGTTTCTGTGAGCGTTGTGTCTAATAAAGTCCCGGCTGCAATTGTTCTTGTTGAAAAAGTTGTCTAAGTACTTGATTTCGTCCGTTAAGCTGTCGGGTGAGTAACAAACTAGTTGATCGCGTCTTGTCAAGGTCCGTATAGTCTTAGCTTTGTGAGAAGTAGTCTATCGGTATGTGTCGGTTTTCTGTAAATTGTCGTCCGTGTTATTGTCGCGGGTAACTAAGCAGTCTAGAAAAGGTATTTTACCATTTTGATCGATCTCCTTAGTAAAATGTATGTCGGCGTTTTGTCTGTTGAGGCGTTCGTGAAAATCGTCGATTTCGTCTTTGTGTACGGCTGTAAAGGTGTCTGCAACGTATTGTAGCAAGAGTGGTAGTGTTCGTTTGTAGGTTGCGAGGGCTCGTTCCTTGATGTTTTGCTTAACGATTTCTGCAGCAACAATGAAAACTGGTGAGCGCATACCTGTTCCGTGCAACTGTTTGTAGTGCGTGCCGATATACTGAAGTAGAAGTAAGACAAAGGTTCAGTAAATTAGTTAAGTCGTCTGTAGGCAGTGGTAGTTCAATAGTAGAGTTGTTGAAGACCGTCTTAGTGCAGGCTAGAGCCAGTTGAAGTGGAATACTAGTGAACACTGTGATTTCACATCAAAAGACACTAGTTTGTAGTCATCAGGTATTTGTACTGTCATGGTTGCGTCAATAAAGTTCTTAGTCGACTGTAGTTTGGGTCGTGATTCGTCGGTCAAAGGTTTCAGTACAGCAGTCAAGTATTTGGACAGTTGGTAAGTCGGGGACCCACAGATGGAGATTATGGGTCGCATGGGTATGCTAGGTTTGTGCAGTTTCGGTAGTCCGTAGAGTTTTGGTGGTTGTGGTACACGGCGCCTCAGTCTGCTGTAGCGTTGAATGTCATTAGCGTCAGTTTTCTTGAGATCAAGTAGTTTGCTGTTAAATTTGCGCTGAAGTGCTGGCGTTGGGTCTCGTTTAAGTACTTCGTAGGCCTGTTTATCGTTAACAAGTGCGTCCATTTTGTCATAATAGTCTGTCTTGTCCATAACAACAGTCACCCGTCCTTTGTCAGCGGGCAGCGCCACAATCCATAATATATACCTCACCTTGAAGAGCACATCAAAGGCTTTCTAGGCAATTAACCCTTCCGAAATATTGAAACACAAAAACCCAGGGGAGGGGTTCCATCACCCCCGTTTGTACCGCAGTGGGGGTGTGATTCTGCTTGTACGTCCAAGGGTTAATAAAGATTTCTTTAAACAGTACTCTGGACAAAACAATTCAAGATTAGGTTAAATAACTTAAACTTTTGAATGGTTTACCTAAATTCCATAAAAAAACAGCAACATACAAACGGAAAAAGAAAGATGGAAAGAGCGGAAAAATACACAGCCACATCAGTTCTCGTGCTTAAAGTTCGCCATATTCTAGTGAACGTCCACAAAGTCCTTCAGGTTGCTTCACTGCAGAAGTTGTTTGAGACATGTAATGAACATCTTTCTTAGTCTTTTTGAGAGAGCTGGCAATGGAAAGTTCTTTAACTAATTTTTGCAGTAATAAGGTTTGCTGTGGCTTTTCTTTATCCCCCGTGACACGTTTTCCAAAGGGCTCACACTTAACCTGTTATCGAATAGTATTTCCACCTTTTGCAGTAAAGAAGAAGGTGCTTTCAATTATCCGGCGTCCAACGAGAGATACGAGTAATGAAACAGCGAGATTGACAAGGGAAAGATAGTTGTAGAATCAGATCAGACTTCATTGTTGATTAACGAAGAGAAACATATTGGTGGAATAAAAAAATGAAACATGTTTCCTATTAAAAACTAACAAACAAACAAACAACAAGAAAAAGGCATCAACAACCACGAGAATTCCTGTAACGTAAATGTGTAATTTTTTACTGAAAAATAATCAACCCGATTTTTTGCGAAAACGCTCTCGTAGAATTTCATGTTATAAACTTTGCAGTCTCGAAGATCTACACCTAGAATATAAGAGACAATAGGTCGTTTTAAAAGTTTAGGCCTAGATGTCGAGGAAATTGCTGGTATAAAAAATCATGACGTCATTGTTTCTTTGCTATGGTAACACCAATGTCAATCAAACCTACTTTTTTGACACGTTCATTCAGTCTCTAGTAAATTTGTGAAGCAGCTTGCAGCTCAGACAGTAAAGTATTGCCCGTTCAAGGATGGGATGGCGTTCTCGGAATAATCAAGATGAGACACCTTTAATAAGTAAAATAGTTCGGCCACGCGTACTTTTTTCGCTGTCTTATGTTAACATTGAGTAATTTAAAAAATTTTGCACATGTACTGAATTTTAATTTTGTTGCTGTTTTTTAAACTGCAATTTAGGTAAAGCATTTAACCTAATCAAATTATTATGTGTAGGGTACTAAGAAACTGCTCCACAATCACATTTTCCTTCCCTGCCAAGGTGTTTAAAAATATTTAATGAGGGAATCTAATAGGTTAATTAATCCCCTAATTGCTTTCAAAATGAATACAGTGAAAAATGAATATTTTACAATTCTTAAAATAGACAAATAAATAAAAATCAAAGTTTAAAATTAGTTAAAGTTAGTTGTATTTTTTAAAGAAAGTTTTCAGTTTTGCTTCAAAAATAGATAAGAAGTTTGTTTCTTTGAAGTCTGTTGGAAGACTGTTCCAGCCTTTCGCAGCTTCATAAATTAATGTTTGTTTACCCTGGTAAGTTCAAGGAAGAGGCAACGGAGATAGTTGGAACGTCTTGCGTTATAGGAATGAAGAGCTTAAATTCTAATAAAATTAAAAATTAAAAGGTTCGCTCACCTCAAGTTCCAGCAAGTTGCAGCAGTTATTTTCTGAGTAATGACAATTTCTATTAATCTTTACTCAAGACATACAGTTAAGGGGGCAATATACGTGAATTGTGAAGAAATAGGATAAGATTTAAGAAAAAAATACAAGAGGGATTAAATTTTTGTACACATCCCCAGACAGCCAACCCCACGCAAGAGCACTTGGAGTTGTTTGTGGACTGTTTTGGTGTCCATCTATTAATTATTAACTTTAAATTTTAATTTTAACTCACCTCTAATTCTTTACAATTTCAATTTTGTTGAAATTCATCAGTTTCCCTCTCCCTTTCACCTTCTTTCCGTTCACTTTGAAAATCACGAAAAAATTAAAATTCTCTCAGATTTAAGGGAGCTCGCACTATGATCCTCTGATAGCATTTTTGGATTGAATGAAATCTCATGAAGATAATTAAGAAAAAATGCTAAAACGCTGGGGGAAAATGCATCTACGTACATTGCCCCCTTAAAGCAGACAGTGAATTTTCTTTTGGTCATTCCTTTCCTATAATGCCTGAGAGGGAAAGACAAAGAGAAGAATTTTCATTCTTGGATCCTTGAACATGATTTGACTTTGAGCCTCATTAAACGTTCTCAAGGTGTTTCTGCAATCAGTTACTAGTATACATTGTATATTGTTATTATTTAATATGTGTGAGCAGGGCTAAACAAAAATCCTGTTTCGGGAGGCTCCAGCTTGTTCTCTAGTATATGAGGTCATGTATGGTATATGTTAAATGGGAATTTTAAAGGTCACTGAAGTACCATATAGACAAAAAGGGTTAACAACTAAGAGGGGTTGCAGATTTTAACAGAAATAAACATGAAAATGTATAAAGGCTTCGAGCCTTTGAGTGTCTGAAAGTCTATAGTGTTTATGGCTTTCGTATACAAGGAGTACCTTTATTTTTGATAAATTTGAGCCTATGATTTAACTTCCGGAAAGGGCCCCCCATGTGAAACATTTTTGAGTACCTCCCAGGAGTATATACCAAACCAGTGGATAGTGTTTTTCCTGCACTCTGATTGGTTACTCAAATTCTGGGTTGTATCTTCTATTCACCTCTACTTCGGTGACTAATCGTTCAATATACAAATACATTCACTTCCTACAAAATGTTAAAGATAGAAACACAAATAAGTCCACAGTTGAAGGACATTTTATGTGAAAGAAAAGATTTTAATACGAAAGAAAAAGTTCTCAACATATGACAAAATAAATATTCCTAGTTCTCTATTAATGACAAACCAAATTACCAAACACATCAAAGTATTTATTTTCCAGAAAAAGTACAGAGACGAAAATAATTCCTTTGTTATTAACAACTGCAATCTTGACATTATGCAAGAGTACACCTATTTAGGTACTAAGATCACACCAACAAGTAGTTTCGCAAGTCCCAAACAGACACTCTCCAACAAGGTATTACAAGAGATTTGGGGAGTCTATGAAAACTGGACTAATGGGACAAATATAATCAAGCAACGGAGAAGTACACATAAAGTTTTGCAAAACCTTTCTGGGAGAAAACCAAAAGGCATCTAACGAACGTTGCTTGCAGAGCAGAGATGGGAATATTTCTTCGTATCACGATTCTTAGTTTCTTTCGATTGTTTTTGAGACGTCAATATAACTACGCATTGACGTCTCAAAAAGTGGCCAGAAATGTAAATCACTTTCCGTTTAAAAGATAAAGGAAAGCGATATTCAACTTTAAAGTCCGTGTTATCGAAAAGGTAAGGTAAGACTAGAATAAGAACGTGTTTTCATTTGTTTTTAAGAGTTTTTTTTTCTCGAGGTTCAGTTGTTGTGCGCGCCCTAATGACGCAATCATGTTTTTGAAAAAGTTTTGAACGAAAAGTTCGTCGAGTTTGCATTATTTTACCTATTTTGTGGACTTCTGGAACCTAACAAAACTTCATAAAGATGCTACTTTGAATTTATTTGTAAGAAGCACCGATTTATGGTGAGAAAAGGCCACATTTTTGTAATTTTTCTGCAAAACAAAGATTTAATAGTGCGTGCAAATATTCATGTTCAAGAATTTATCTGTAAGAATTTATCTTTCAATCCGTGCAGGAAATTCTCCGTTTGCGTTTGTTTTGCTCGAAAAACGACTGAATCGTAATACAAAACTAGCTGCGATTTTGAAACGGCAATTCTGCATTATCTTGATGGCGCTAGAAGAAAATATATTCTCCGTATTGGGCTCCGTGGCTTCGCAACTCCTCCCATTATAGAATATATTTCTTCCAACTAGCCGTCAATATAATGCAGAATTGCCGTCTCAAAATCGCAATCAGTTTAGGCCATTCCCTTTTTTTCTCCGTTTAGCGCCGAATGCGTTTCCTGGTTTTGGGTCGGTCGGTACCCCCGTCTCCCCCGCCAAAAAAAAAAAAAAAAAAAAAAAGCAGGAGGAGTCTGGAATTAAGAGGATCGGTACCCCAGCATCATTGCCATAGAACCCGGAAATGAAAAGACATGGTTACAAAATCAACATGGCGGCAATGGAGGTTAAGGAAGACGATCAATGCGGTGGTTAAGGTTAAAATTGTTATTCAGCGTTAAGAAGAGCCGTTAATAAACCTGTATTTGCAAAAACAATGTTTATTTTTTAGTTTAAAGGTGAAAAAATGTTTGACTACGACATTATCTTTCTCATATTATAACAATTTTTTTTGAAAACGTGAAAATTTGGATCGGTCGGACGACGCTAAACGGAGAGTGACGACGTCCATGAGTGAAGTCGTCACAAGATTGACGACTTCATTTGAAAACATTCTTTCCTCGTGTCTAAGGAACTAATATAATCTCAAAAAGAAACGGCCAATACGTTTCATAAACAAATATCTAAATTAATACAATTTTATCGTAGCGACACAAACTCGTGCACACCAAAAGACAAATTAACTCAACAGAAAAGACTCTCTACCTTCCTAAAGGTAATGACGGACCACTATTTACACTTTTGGAAAATACAAACACTGAAAACATTTTATAAAACAATTAAAATCGAATTGGTATTTTGAAAGGTATTTGGTAGCTAGTAATAAAGAATCCTGCTCAGAAAAAGACAGTGCTAAATTTCGGCTGGCTCTGTTCGCTGAGTTTCTTTTCGATATCTTCTCACCTAAGGAGCCTGTCAATGGTGCAGTTAGCGCGTCGGGTTTTCGTTCGGAAGTTTGGTGGTCCATGGGTTGCTTGATCTGTGAAACTGGTGAAGAAACTTTCTTGCAAATCTTAATTATCGTTGTATATTAATGGAGTTTGTTAACATTCATGCTATCAAGGATTCACTGACTGGAAATCTAGCCGAAGCCGTAATAATGGCCTATGATCAGGGTCTACTTTCGTTTCGCTGGGCACTCCCTGGGGAAACGCGAGCGACCCAAGTAATAGAATAAGACAGCGCTGCAAAAAATTGGGGCTGATCGCACGTTACCGTTAGTAATAATGCTACTTTTCCGGTACCATTATGAAACCGTCAAATACATTACCCCTCGTTTGCTCTCGGTACTATTTCATTGTTGTGAGTGATTGGGGTTAAATCAAAACCCCCGAGATTTGTTAACCAGCATTAAGTTGGGATCCCGGTTGCACCAGTTCTCTTGTAATCTCAGCTAGAATTTGATTTTGTTTGGCCTCATCGACATGGAATCCTCGTTAGCGCTGCTGACACCGCATCAATCTCATGCAAAATCAGCGTCACAAATCTCAAGGTCCCAAGTTCTATCCTCACACGGGCACTTTTTGTTACCTTTTTTCAGCTGGTTTGCTTATGGATAGAAGCGAAACTGACCATCGTACATCCCATCGATGTACGCCAAACAGAACACTCGTGCTTTCCGTCAGTACCAGCACCAGCACCAGCTCCTCATCAAGACAACATTTTTGCGTTGGTCAAAAACCCACACAACCACAGACTGAAAACCCTTATAATTTGTCCTCCCGTTAAGACGACAAATAATACTTTTGCCTTATTCCAGGCCTTTCTAGCAAAAAAGCTCGAATATTCCCATAGACATCATGTATATGAAACGACGCATGCGATACCTGGCATGTTATATTATCTTGCACTACAACCAAAGTCTAAGTCACAACCTATAGAGGGTGCCTACAATTGGGCGCCGTTAATCCAAAACGAAAGTTATTATTCCACCCAATCACAACAAACACACATTACCCAATGAACCAATCGGAACTCAAAGAAAATACATGTAACAGGCCCTAACAGCGGTAAAACACGGGCGACAAAAACACAATCGTTTTTGGTTTTTCCTTGTGATTTTGCGAGATAGTGGCACAGGTTTTAGAAATTAATCATGGAGGCAAGTAAAGCAAACCCAAAACTAACACGAATTACTTACGAAACTAATTGAACACCGCGGTACATTCTCGGGACAGTTATTTTCTGACACTAAAGTAGTTATAGAGTTGGCGGTTCTAGACCACTTTCTTCGAAAGTGGTCTAAAACTGCCAACTCTACAACTACTACTTTCCATTAGATGGAATAATTTTTTTGAAAAACTATATGTTTTTTATTATTCAGTTACATAACGGCAATGTTTCCATCATTCGCATGACGAAGTCATGTGGAAGATGGAAACATTGCTGTAATGGAATAATTTTTTTGAAAAACTATATGTTTTTTCACATTGCTATATGTGATGGTGAGGAGCCGAGCAGGCTCGGGAAGTCGTCAGGACTTGTCCTGACGAGTGAGGCTCCGTTGCAGTCTTACGTGGGTAGACTCATAGTCTCGTAGAGACTCTGAGTCGTAGGGCACGTAAGACATAATGGGGTCTAAATGTTTTTTTTATCACATGGTTTTATGTGATGGTATTATATACTATATCCAT